>JAGDQP010000874.1:46655-96460 GCA_022664845.1 Lepisma saccharinum
ATATATATATATATATATATATATATATATATATATATATATATATTGGTTGTGAAAAAATTCTAAAGTATCATTGCTCTTGAAACGTAATACCGTGAATGTCGCAAAAGTAGCACCAGATATAGGACTCGCATCAATGTAAAGAGCAGAACATTTCGTATATTGTGACATAATAAAAACAGTGGGTTTGTGATGGGAACTCCGTTTGCATATAATGAATTAAGTTCCAGGGTAGGCTTTTCAGGTTTTTACCAGCATCAAATTTATAAAGAGTTTACAATATTTCGAGGTAAAAGGCACCAAATTTGATATAGATTCGTTCTTCTGGGATAAGGATTCTTACCATACACTTATAAGCATTCACTGGCACTTATAATAACGTAACGACTTGTTACGACTGTTCGACTTGTTAAATTCGCAATTCTTGAAAGAGAATCGACAACAGATTAATTTTCTACAATGAAAAACATTTGAAATGATTGATGTCCTTTGGATTTGGAACCCGTAGTTCCTGATAGCCGCGTTAAAGAAAGATGTGTATCAACGAAAAGTTAAAATGTGTCTTGATCCTGCCCTTGACCTTTCCATTACAAGATCTCAAGTTGTTTTTCGTTGTGTGTACTAGGTTTCTTCGCTTCAGTTAGTTAGGTTATTTGTTTGAGACTAACAAGGAACTATGGTTTCATTCTACCCAGACTTTCAATTTATTGATATTTTATTTTGATTCTGCTGTCTAATAAATGATTACGTTCGTGATGTTAGTTTTGACATTCAAAGTTTCAAAGAGTGCCAAACCGTTACAACCCCCATGTATTCATTTGTAAACTCTGGTTTTTAAAGTCGACGTTAGTATATCCTTATTTTAAAGTATATTGAGAGTGACTAGATCACACTCAGCTAAAATATAGTGATGGACTTGGTGAAATTTCGTTAATGCAGTATGTAAGAACACAAGTTCCTAACAGGGTTACCACAGGCTTGGAAAGTCAAGGAATTAGATTTTAGTCAGGGAAATTCCTTTAAAAAACTGCCGTGAGCAAAGATAATATTGCTAGCGAAAAGATCGGTAACTACTTGCTTTTGAAGATGTAGTTTGTTTTGCTTACAGCGCCACGGTCTCTTGTAGCGGCTGTATTAGTAACTTCATGGTGACAGTATCCCCACTTCTCTCCTTCCGCTATGGATATTTTCTTTGTTAGGCATCACTGGCTACTCTCTCTTAGCCATCGATGCTTCATTTTACCTTTGTAATACTATCGGATATCGAAAGAGCTTCGTTGGAGGGTAGGTGCTATATCACAATGTCGCGTCGCACCTACATAATTTCAAATAATGGGGCATGCTGCTATCAACAATAATTAGCTACAATTATCTTTGATTGTAGATTTCACCGGATCTTTGTCCAGTACGTCCGCAACGGAAGTTTACAACTCAAAGATGACTACATCCAGCGTTGCCACCTACACAGTAAGGGTCATTACACAGGATTTCGACAAGTAAAATAAGAATTGATCTCTCGACTATTTGTTTTTATTTTCTTCATATTTGGTACATTGAATGCCATATACAAGAGAAGTTGAAAACAGTTTTTGAAATTTTTTATTGCTCATAGTTCCAAGATATACAGGGTGTCCAATAATGAAATTCCGCAAAATTTTGTTGAATAGACAGTCATAAAGTTACACATATTTCACAGACCAATTGAGATATTTGATTAACTCAAAAACAGTCGAAATATACACACATCAGGGAATATTTAAAGTTAGCCTCAAGAAGTCTATCGGACAGCGTGGTTTAAACATTTGTAAAAAATTAGGTGAAATTTTAAGTGGAAAGAAATAACAAGTCGTTTACTTTATTATTATTATCTGCTTTTGTTACTGTAGTGACAGAAAGAAATTAACTACTTCTGTCATTTTCTTTTCTTTATATCGAGACTTCAGTTTCATTAAGAACTCAGATTTGTCGAAATTCGAGAAGTTTTAAGTCAAATGAGGAAGGGAGTACATGAACCAAATTTCGCATAGGAGTTCCTTTGTTTATGTTCTAAAACCCCTGAAATTTTTTCTGTTATTCAACTTTATCTATGAAAAACGGCTTCTTAAAATTAAAAAAAAAGAAAAAAGTCATGTCAATACAAATTATCAATGAGAAATGAGGCTATTGTTAATAGTGTTGTATTCTTTCAGCGTAATCGTTTAAATCACGCGTTAAGCACAAATAGATTGTTTTACGTTCTTTGTTGGTGTGCAGAGCTATTTTAGCTTGATTCTACCTGCTGCTTAAGGAAATAACCTGATAAGCACTCCTCCCATCTGATGCTATGAACACTTCATAAGTAACATGTTATTCCTTTATTATTATTACAAGTTAGCTTTGTAGCCATGTCATGCAGAGAGTTTAATCTTTCCGTTAGGCTTAATAGAATACATAGGCGTACATTTTACCTAGATCTCGCGGTTAATATCGTGGCACTCCAGTGACAGTTTCATTTCTATTTTGTTACAAATTATGTACGATGTATGTCATGCAAATGTTATTCTTTCATTCTGTTATTCAAATCCCTCTATAAAATACTTCTTACACTTGGTACAAGAAAATTACAGAACGGTTGTGCGGCGGAGGGTTAGCTAGAGGTGGGCTGGCACTTCGGGAAATCAGCTATTGGCGAATTAGTGGTTTCTTAGGATGCTGGATATAACATAGAAGCAGGTCTATGTATTGTATTAGACCTAACGACAGGACTAACATCTCCTTACGTGACATGGCTGGAGACATAACTTGTAAAATAAAAGTCACTTATGAAGAGTTCATAACATCAGATCGGAGATGTGTGCTTTATCAGAGTTATTTCCTTAAGCAGCAGCTAGAATCAAGCCAAAAAATCTCTGTACACCAACAAAGAACATGTCTATTTTCTATTTGTGCTTAAGGCACGTGATTTAAATGATTACGCTGAAAGAATACATTATTAACAATAGTCTCATTTTTTATTGACAATTTGTATTGACACGACTTCAGTTTCTTTTTAGCAATTTTAAGAAGCTGTATTTCGTAGAGGGGTTTGAATAACAATTAAATTTTCAGGGGTTTCAGAACTCCCGAATTTTGGCAAATTTGAGTTGTTATATATATATATATATATGGGCAACGCCCTAGCCGAGCTCTAGGTCTGGTTCCCGTAAGATGACCGAAGTCAAGCAGCTCTAGGTCTGGTCAGTGTTTGGATGGGTGGCCGTTTCAACACTCCAGATGGTGTTGCCTGTGCGGCGTCCACCCAGCGTCGTGAGGCCAATTGGGGAGCTACCTGAATAAATAGGTAGCGATCACAGTTGAGGGCTTCGACTCTCCTCTCCCAACACGTCTGGTCAGCGTGGGAGCAGTAGACCACCTCCGGGAGAGGCCTCATCCACTAGTGGATTGAATATGGCTGTGTATTATATATATATATATATATATATATAAACCACGCTGTCCGAAAGACTTCTTGAGGCTAGAGCTTAAAGACATAGCTTCAAATATTCTCCGATGAGTTTTTATTTAAAACTCCTTACAATAGAAGTACGAAATGTCATATTCAAATGAATAAAACAAAATTTCAACATATCTGTTGGATCACAGAAACAATGAAATTTCATTTTAAAGCTTCTTAATTAATAAATATAAATGTATAGAAACATAATTTCTGGCAAAGAAATTAAGTTCAGAAGATTCGGAAGGCCACCATCACAATCACTGCAGATCGTCATCATCAACTATGTCTTCGAAATCATTGAAAAAGTCTGTATGAACTGCTTTCTCATTTGCCGCCAAACACACAAACAGGGCCATCAGAACCTCCTACCTCTTCCATCTCCATGTATGGTCCAGGTCCTTCAGGAAACATTTCATCTGCTACAATGGTAGGCTTCATGTTAACGGTTACCTACTTGGATAGTGACAAACATTCCGTCAAATAAATCAAAATTACAGTAGGAATATCTCATCTAATTCCTTGCCTTTGGGTATGGCTCCCTGGATTGAAGCTACATTACCTCTTTGAATTGCCATGCTTATTCTTTGGATAAGAAAGGTGCTTGCTCTATCATCACCAGATGATTCTGTGATACGCTTACCTATTTCTTTTATGAAGTTGAGGCCTTCTTTCCCCCATGAACCACTGGATTCGATAGCAATGGGTATGAAATGGTACTTCTGTGTAAGGTTATTATATTTTCTTCTTTTTTCCGCTTCTTTTCTACTGGCGATATTTCCCGCCTGGATTGAGGAAAAAGGGAGGTTGGAAGAAGCGAACGTGTCTGAGCAAGTTAAGTCCCAAATTAACGGTTTGCCTCTCTTCCAGGGTAACAGAGTCATCCCATCTGGTCTTTTACCGTCTGTTCTGCTACATCCAGTAGGTTCTCGTACTGCAGAAATGCCAGCTGAGATTAGTGCTCTCATTATAATGTCATTAACATTCGAGTGACGAGGATGTCTACCTGCGCTTTTGAAACAAGAAAGGCCATGTAATCGTTTTTTATTTACTTCATTTTTACATGCCTGACATTTGTGACTTTCACAAATATCTGCACCCAGGCGAATTCCAACTGCTATTCGGAAACATTCATTACTGAGGTGAAGGCCGAGAGGGGGCGAAGGTAGAGCTTTGAGCCAAGCACCTGCTTCGAAGGAAGACGCGGCAATTATTCTGGCTTTGTCTTCTAAGTTTTCTGCAGTCTGAAGTAAAAAGGAGAGGTGTGATTTGATAATGGGTTCATCCCATGTAAATTGCTTTGATCTAGTATCGAGTTCAGGCAAGAATGATCCAACTAATAATGACCAAGTTGAAGAGCAAGTCTCAATCTCAGAATCCCCATGAGAACTGATATCATTTTGGAGAAGTGATTCTATCAGGCATCGGGAATTATCAGTTATTTAAAATGTTTTTGAATTATTCAAATATATCAATTGATTATGAAAAAGTTGTAAGATTCAAAAGAAATATTAATTTGGTATTTAAAAAAAAAAAGCATTGAGTCAGAACATACCTAGGTAGATTTGTAAATGCACTACACAGAAATATTGTGCACATTTGTGTACACAATGAAATATTGGCATACCTCAGATTGATTTAAAGTCTGATACTGACGGTTTCAAACTTCAGATATTTGTAATAATTGTGCATACTTTTCAATCTGTACAACAACAAGTAATCTTTAAAACTTATTCCGCGAAAACCTTGTTTCACTAGTGGACGCCATCGTAAACAACTTACGCACACCATCTGTTTGAACAACAAGCAGACAGAAAAAAATCAGATTAGTGTTTATAGAATCACAAATATTCATACTGGTTCGCAACTTGGAAGGCAAATTCTCCTCGCATCAAAATTAAAGAATATGCGCACCAGGGGATCGAAGAGATGAGCTTATATCATATAGTTTACAGGGTTAAGGTTTTAAATTATGGTACATAGTGGTAAGTTATGAAATTTTTAAGAAATAAACGTTCGATTGTGGAGAAGCTGTGTCACCGCAGCCTTTAGTCAAGTAAGTGAGAAAGGAATAGCTGTCTTTCTGAAAGGCGCTAAGAACCATTATGTTGAATGCTTCATGTATGTTATTAAAAAGCTCTATGTCCCCATTCTAATGCAACACTTCCATGCAATGCTATTGAAGTTTTCGATAGATTAAGGAGATTTGAGGTTACTGATGATAGATTGATGTACGAATGAAAGTTTGGCAAATTGGCGACTTGTTTATCATTACCGACTCTGTACAACACAGAAAACATCCGACAATTGTATAGTTGTGAAGGCTTGTCTGTCTCTTTTGTGTTTAACAAAGAAGGCTTTCCATGTCTGAACATACTGGTAGACGTTGGCAGAATTTTGGTGATAAAACTACTGATAATACATCTTAAATGCTATAAAATATCGTCGTAGGGAGTGTGAATACCACGTATTTGCATATTTTTTTTAATGGGCTAATTGATGGGTTACAAGATAGCGTTGGAAATGTTTTCAGATGATAACAATATATCATGATCTGACGATAATAATGGTATAAAACAATAAAATTAAAATAACGTATGTACATCATTAATTTTTCCAGAATCAATTCCACGCATGTGCGCAACGTACACATACGTGATATTTCCTCTTTGCACTTCTCAGTGATTTTGATTGTATAAACTGCCCAGAGAGTAAACTCTTCTTCGTCCTCCTGAGTGTTTTTACTTTCTCCTGTAAAATTTAAAAAACTGCACATACGTAGTATTCACATTCCCTACGACGATGTACCTAAAGTTATGTAGAAATAAATTTGAGCTGCTTCATGTTACCACAATTATTGGTTTTTACGCACAGTGCTTACAAGAGTTATCAGAAATGCCAGACTGAAACGAGACTGCAGAAAACAAAAGTTAAGAAAAGCATTAAAGTGATAGGAGGAAACAAAGGGATGAAAGCAACGACAAAGAGATTGTAGGTAGAACAAACACTGAGAGAAGAGACTAAAGGCAGCATTATAGAATTATTTTGTTGAGGTGTAACTTGCTCTTGCCTTTTTGGAAGGAGTTCAGCCTGTGAATTTAAAAGAAAAAGGCAGAAGTGAAGCGAATATTTCTCAGAAGCAGGGTAATAGACAAACTTTCTCATGGATCACTCCGTTTGTTTTAAAAACACAAATAAATAGAGCTAATTAAAATCGGTTAACAAGCCTACTACACTAAACTTTATTACAAAAATACACAGTACAGTGTAACACTTTCGGTCTTTTATAAACACCTTCTTCAGAAAAACACTATGTAACGCTCTGTAATGTTTAGTAGTGTTTTTCTGAAGAAGGTGTTGATAGAACACCGAAAATGTTTATTGTACTTTGTGTTTTTGTAATAAAGTTGAGTGTAATATCCTTGTTAACCGATTTTAATTAAGTTATGGATTCAGTGTCTCAACATTGCTACATCCAAAATAGAGTTTTGTGTTAAAGTATTTTACACATTTTACTGGCCAAATCCCATCCAGAATGGAAGTTAAGTACATGGTCTGCATCTTTGTTAAATCAAGATATGAGTTGTGCAGTTTCTTGTGTGTAATTTAGTTCGTTCTTTTCCTCTTCCAGTACATTCACAGCAAAATTTGGCTCCCCTTTCTCCATATCTTAACTTCGATCCTGCGTATCTCCAACAAAGTCAGCCAGAATTTATCTTTCCCGATGGAGCAGCCCGACAACGAGGGAGATTTGAATTGGCGTTTTCACAGATTGGTGGTTCGTGTATGATCGGAGCTAGTATAGGAGGGCTGGGAGGCTTCTACAATGGATTAAAAAGCACAACACTTGCAGGGCATACAGGAAAACTAAGACGTACTCAGTAAGTATATGGCAAAGCACATGCAAATAAAAAATATTGTAGTGTCGTTTGTGATCATATATTCATAGGGAATCGTCTTAAGGCCGCTTTAGACTATACAATTTCTCGTACGATCTCTCGTATGATAGAATGTATACAATCCATAGTACGAGATTTTTCGTGCGATAAATCATACAATATTGTTTTACATGGTAGAATTTTGGATATGAGGGGTAATGATGAAACTGCCGGAGTTAATAGTTGTGACATCTCAGGCTTTTAGGATAATTATGTCATAGATATTTGTGAAAGTATAGCCCATTTAAAAAATAGAAAAGAATTAAAATACTGATAACAATGAATCTTGACGCAACAGAAATTCAGTTTGTTTTAATGCCACATTCTTCTACCAAGAAAATCTAACTTCTAGTAGGTTTCAGTGGTAACTAAAATGTCGTAGCTTTACTTCAATAAAGATATTTCAATGCGAACACACAAAAACGTTGAAAATTTTGCCGTCTTCGATGATAAATTCGGAGTCATATATGTTGTTTTTCACAATATTCCTGAGTTAACAAGATATCTGACATTACACAGCACTTTAAAAGTATATAAATTGCTTTATACTCCTATTTATATATACGGGGCAATTAGAAATACTGCGGTTTAACTACTTCTACCACAGAGCACACTGGAAACGCCTCAAAATGCTACGTTTTACGTTCCTATAAGCATGAAATACATGCAAAATACAAATATGCGGAGTAATGTAGATTTTATGTGATTTATAGGCTCATTTCACACATAGGTGTGAATAGGGAGGATAAGCTGTTTTAACCCTTGAACAAAAATTAGTTCGTTCGATTAGTTACCTAGCTCACGTATTGACTTGCACTCACGCTTGACGTCGACACTCTACTTACATTATGTCTACTTCTGTAATTACTGTTCAATGTATTTCATTATTTCGGATGCACAGAGCGTATATGTTTATCAAAATCATTTTGAGGGGTATATGATTGCAAAGATACCGGTATCCTCTACATTATTTCCTTTCATACGTATGTCTGCAGCAGATTCGGTACTCTGCGCACAAGAAAAACAAAGAAAATCACCTTAACTGCATTGCACAATATATAGAAGAAGCAGTAGCTATTAGATCACATCAGAACTTTGTCATTACATTTTTAAACATATTTTCACGTATTTAGTACCTTTTACGGTTATAGGAATGCAAGACGTAGCATTTTGAGGTATTGCCAGTCCTCTATGGCAGAAGTAGCTGAACTGCAGTATCACTTACCTTTATACACTTCCCTTAAAAACTTTGTTTTATATCTTTATACCTGTAATAGTTGTTTATTATGCCATTATGTATGTTAATTTCTGCATCAAGTAATAACATTAATATGTTCTCTTTGTCTTAATCCATAACCAAACAGCCGAATAGCAAAGCATGCTATATTGCCAGTAGGGGCGCTGTCATAGATTGTACGAAAAATCCGCTGAAAAATAGGACCGTTTCTATTTAGAGAACACATCGGAGATGCCATGAAAAATCGTACGATCTGCGGTTTACTCGATCAAAGACTGTAACCGATGAGATTGCATACGAGGGATCGTACGAGAAATTGTGTCGTCTAAATCGGCCTTTAGTAGTGAGTCATTCCACGTAATTTATCCACGGTGTTTCACGTACCATCCAGGTTTTTTTTTTCTACTAAGATTAGTGCACTTGTTACTAACATCATTTCATTGCTTTTGGCTATTTTTTATGAATAACAAAAGTTCTACAGCAGAAGATTTTGACATTAACTGTTGCGATTTCGAGCATTTGAAAATTAATTTTAAAAATGGGACCCATGTAACCTAACTATCGTACAATACTGAAACTTTTGTTGAATATTTACCCTAACCAAAGCTTATGTACACCCGATTCGAAAAAGGATGACAGCATTGATTAGAGCATTTTTCAGATGAAAATTCTCTAAGCCCAACTTCGGTTATCTTCGGAAACTAAACCAAAGATGCCAGCAGCTCCGAGCCCCCAAAGGTGAATCTTCGCAATTAGGAAACGTTAGTACGGATGCGTTTTTCTTCTTTTAAGTGCAATAAGACATGTTGAAATGTGATTAAGTGTAGAAAGAAGTAACATTCATTGAAATACGTAATGATCCGGTATTTCGAAACTATGCATACATGTGATGACGTTATGGTTTTGTCACCTACTTTTCCGTACGTAAAAGAACATTCCAAAGAAAGCAAAGACAGCAAACATATTTCTCGCATATAGTACAGTGAATAAGACAAAGAAGAAAAAACAATAGCATTTGCAACGGATGCCAATGCCATTGCCATGGACACTGAAAATTCAGTCGTGTTTCTTCAGAAGGAGTTCTATCCGTAGATGTTTTCATGTTAGCTCAGTGGTAGAATGCGTGGCTTCTAAACGTGAGGTCGTGGGTTCGAATCACGTTCTGGAAAATTTATTTTTATGTAATGATTCCTCAAAGCATGAATAATTAGATAAAATAATAATAATCAGTTTTATATGTATTCATACAAGTATTTCAGGAAATAAGTAATTATGTTTAAAATATAACATCAGAGAAGTTGGTGGGTGTTGACAGAACGTTAAATACAAATTAAATAAATCGTCTAATAACAATATATAAGTGCGTGTAGTGTATTTGTATGCAACTATTTGTCATATGGAAATTACGTCTGAATATTATCATTACAGCATGGGATTTACGTTCTTAAAGATAGTACTATAATCGCTAAATATGAGACATTTGCATCTGCCGTTTATTCATTCACTGCTAAAGTTGTGTATTATTGATTATGAACTTTATTTATGTTATGGGTGATCACAGCTATACAGAGTAAAATAAAGTATTTATTGTATAATTTGAGTAAGGCGGTTTTTCTAATCTTTTTACATTATTAGCATTTCTTCTCACACTTTACGCCAGAAACTGAAACATTCGACATTCGTAATTGGGTCATTCCATGATAAATCATCCAATTTTAGAAAAATTGGTTGCATCACCATTTTAGAAAAATAATAATAATTTTCATATGTGGGTTCCTACATACCTGAAGATATCAGAATCACTTTTGAAATAAATGTTATTCCCTTATTTCTCGCGGAGCGACCATATTTCCGAAATGGCGGGTGGCGTTTTTTTATTGCTGTAGACATGTACGGTAACCTGAATATCTCAAAAACCAAAAGAGCTAAAGAGCTTAATCAAAAACCGTTGGGTAGCTCTTGAAGTGTACTTTGAACCTATGGAATCATCTTTTCTCAAAGTTAATTTCTTTATTAAAATAATTAGGCTGAAAAATATGTAACAAATTGTGTAAAATTTTATATTTAACAAATTTCTTGGGGTGAAGGGATTGAATAAAATTTGCAAAATTTTATAATATTTAGACCTACCAGCCGAGTGTATGCACGCAAAAAATCATGGTCCTAAATCACACTTCTTCTCTTCTACGAGGGGGTTCAAACATGGTCCTTTGCTAAAAATGCCGGATTTTGGTCTTAAATGTCCGAAAACCTTTTGTAATGTAGTAATACAGACACTATATTCATTACAGAATGACTTTAAGCCCGGAGTTGTTTAGGTTTGTTCTCCATTACACAGAACTACTCGAAAATAAATCTTCATAGCAAATGCAATACAACAGAACTCCAATTTATGCACAGGATTACTGTCACTTTTTCTAGATTCAGAGGATTCAGATTCAAAATATCGTGATTGTACTACTATTATTACCTGCAACCCGATGTTTCCCAGTATTCGTGAATTAGAAATTTTAAGTTTTTATTTAGCCGTTTATTAGTAACGAAGTATTACTTCATTTGTTGTGGCAATAATAATGTAGTGCAATATTTACGAACAGAATGGTGCTAATACAAGATTCAAGATTAAAATGGTGCTTACAAGATACTTACAATATTCAAGATTTACGTCAGTACACATAATCTTTTTAGAATAAGGCATTTCGAATTTATAACATAATTTCCTGAAAAGGCAATAAGAATGATGATAATAATAATACTCTCTATATATTGTTTGCCTTTTTTAGGAGGAAAGCGAATTTAGCTTCAGTATTAAAATGTAGTTTCTTAAAACATAATTTGTATATTAATTTGTTATTTGTGTGATAGTAGCGTTTATTTAGTTTTGTGTAATATTTGAGTTTGGGCAGCGGCTGAATATGATGAAGATGATATATATAAAAACATAAATTCTGACTGACATATCAACGCCCACGCCAAACTGTTTAATCTCGACACTTGAAATTTATGTCTAATGTGGCTTTAACTAACCTATTTCACTGATGTTCGGTAAGGTAGCAAAAGAAGTGCATATTCCAAAAGTAGCAATGAAAAAAGATAATTTCTTATTTTTAAAAAGAAAAATATCGCTGGTCTGTCTGTGGTGGGATCGAACCCGATACCCTTAGAACAGCATTCCAGTCCTTTATCCACTAGACCGTACAGCTAGATACTCGAAGACTGCTTCCGAGTCGAGTGACGCTGCAGGCAACAGCTAGTACTAATAATAAATTATAAGTTTCTGACCCAACGTACAGCAATTTTGTTTTTAACAAATATAAAGAACGTTTCCTCTTTTCATCTTTCTATATTCTAAACTACCGGCAGAATTCTTTTGGAACGGAATGCCGATATTTGAGGTACATCAATTCCAGATTAAAACGGTCGGATAATTTCCGGACCACCACACGTTTCCCGATCACCAGGAAGTGATTGGGTTCTCGCTTATTTCTCGACCATCAAAAATAGACGGGGCCTCGCTCTTTTCTCGACCATTAGGAAATGGACGGAGAGCCACCTCTTCCCCGACCTAACAATTTACACCATCAAGTGCTGGGGGATGATCGGGGTTTCGCCTCCATGCCGGCAAGTCAGAAACCGACGGCGACCCGGAAGTGGCCCGACGACCAAACGCCACTTGTGGCTGCAAGCCGACTTTCCCCATCTACTTCCTGACTACTAGTTTGGGTTCTGCCTATTCCCGACGCCGGTCGACCAAAGTCCTCGGCGATTTGCCGTCTTGGTCGGCATTTGGCTTGCTGGGTCAGTACAAGTGGGGTTTCTCTGCCTTCATACTATACATATGCAAATGTGGTATCTTCAGAGAGACCACAATTTCTTTCTGTGAAGCAGTCAGATATAAGGATGCTGTCATTTGTAATGTTTAGATTATAAAAAGAGTGTGTATATTTAAAAACTCGTTTGGTTGAATAACATCCCTTTATTTGTACGGGGGTTCCAACATGGTCTTTCGTCGAAAAATGTAGGATTTCGGGCTTAAATATCTAATTAAAAAAACTTGAAATTTAGTGTGAAGGAAGCCTTGTTAGTTTGCTCACAACCAAAATTGCAACTTTCTAATGTGTTTAAAACTGTATATGCAGCTTCATATTACTACACTGCTTGAAAGGCACAGCTCTCATGAACAACTTTTTCTTGACCAAACCACTCAAATATAAAAATTTCCATTTTTACTGTGATTTGAGCACATGCAAAGCTTCCTCGAGACCAAATTTCAGATTTTTTTTTATGAAGGCGCATCTGAGATATTTAAGCTCGAAATCCGGCGTTTTCGCAAAGTTTCATATTTGAACCCCGTAGAAAAAATGAGTGTGATTTAGGGCCAGAAACTCGGTCGGGAGATTTAATTACTACAAAATTTTGCAGTATTTTATTCAACTCTATTACCCAAAAAAACTTGGTTTAAAAATGAATTTCATACAATTCGTAACTCATTTTCAACGTAATTTTTGGAATAAAGGAATTAATTGTCAGAAAAAGAGATTCCACATCTTCGAAGTACACTTCAAGAGCTACATGGCTTTCAATTCAGCTCTCTAGTTCTTCTAGTGTTTTTAGATATTCAGGTTTCTGTACATGTCTGCGGGAGTGAAAAAACACCACCCGCCATGTTGGGAATATGGTCGCCCCGGGAGATATAAAGGCATTACATTTCTGTCAAGTGGTTCTGATATCTTCAGGTATGTAGGAACCCACACACGAAAAATAAATTTTTATAAAATTGTGATTTAGCCAATTTTTCTAAAATTGGATGTTTTGTCATGGAATAACCCAATTACGTATGTTTCAGTTTCTGGCGTAAAGTGTAAAGAGAAATACTAATATTTCATTCTAATAATAATTTTCATAAAGGGATTTTCATCAATAAGAAAAGATGTTTTAACAAAGTAAATTGTTATATTGCTTTTACACGTATAAAATATTTAATGTAGATATAAAACTAGAAAAAGCATCCACACACAGGCTTGTTCTGTTTCGTAAAGAACTGCGCAGACCGGAATGAATTTCATTCCTTACGCAAGCAGTAAGTTTGTTTTAGTATTACTAACCTAAACCAATCTAATCTTCCTTAGGGTAAATCCATGTCAAGTGGTCCATGAAAGGAATAAATCGTTGCTTGACAATTTTTAAATAATCTGATTTTTGATGTGCAGTTACCTTACCATGTCGTTAGTTCAAAACAATCATTATTTTAATTTTAGTGACTAGTGACTTTAGGTTTCGAGTGGCAGCCGTATTTGTTTTCGAAGATGCGCCATTTGGTTGTGTTGTAAGGGGTTACAGAATCTGAAGTATCTCAGTCCCTAGTTGTTCTATCGATGTGGAACAAAAAACAAAATGGTCAGCAAATTGTAAGCTACAAAAATATGTATTAGCCGTTATCGTCCATGAAGTATAGCATGGTGAAAAGTAGGTTTGAAAAAGTAGATAATTGACGTTAAAAGTTCCGAGTTAAGCAGACGATTTTTGCAAGAAGGCAAATGATCAGGAAGGTGAGCTCTTCTGGATAAAGAGGTCTGATATAGAAGTTCTCATTCACCAAGTTTCAATCCTTAGACGTGTTCCCCCTTTTTTTAATAGAAATTATTAAAAATGCAGAAAAGTGGAAAAAGTGCGTACTTCACAGTAGAGACCTCCGAGCCCAATGCAGCCCGAATGTACCTAGGGCCGGCCCTCCCCGGGCCCGGAAAACTTTAGAAGTTTTTGGCCCGGCCCGATAAGTTTTAAAAATTCTTGATCCAAACCCGACCGACCAGATAAATTTTAAAAAGTTTTAGCTCGAGTCCCAATCTATTTGTATCTGGTATAATAATAATTATAATATAATATAATGCATACAAGCCTATGTGAGTGTTTGAACAATGTGATGCGCTTAGATTTACTAATTTTAATTTAATTATACAGGATTGCAGTTTCAATTTATTTCTAACATAAAGGATCAAAATAATCGTTTCGCTGCTTTGAACAGTAGGATTCCTTGTAGTCGCAGTTTTCTTAAATCCAGCAAAGAAGTAGCTAGTCAGAGTATAACTTTTATTTACAAAATAAATTATCAGAAATTTGACCCCACCCGCAAGACGTACATTTGCACGGTATTTAACACTGTATTAGACTGCAACCCTGACTTCATCCACCATTTCTTCTGCGGGTCGCTAAAGTTGAGAGAACAAAGAGTGCGGTTTCCTTTCATTTTTATATCAAGACGACAACTCTGACTGTTCACTCCCTGGGATCCAGTGGTTAGATTGACCATATTCTGGTATTGACACTGACCATCAGAGAAAGCTTCAAAACGCATACTGTCTTTCGGTATTTATTGAGGGAAGGGCATGAAGTCACTCGTGTGATGCTGATAGTACAACACCCGGTGAACAACTAATCCTCTTTAGCGAAAGTGGAACCGCTAAGCAACACCAACTGTAAATATTGCATTGCTGGTAATACCTTTCACTCCACGTGACGTGCACACAGACTTGAACGTTTGGCTTTATTCCAATTATCGTTTAATAAAAGTCAGTAATTATTGAACTGCTTTAAAGAAGTGCAGTTAATTGTCCCAAGCCCGACCCGACCTGAAGAGAAAGAAGTGTCGGCCCGGCCCAAAGAAATAACTGAGCTGGCCCGCCCTGTGTCTCTACTTCACAGGTATATATCTCCGGTGGGGACCTGATAAAAAAAAAAAATTCCTCCCCATAACAGGTCTGTATGATATTATATACCAAAAATTAGGAGTTTCAGATTTGACTATAAGTACCTTTATTATTAACACAAATACCTACAAATAAGCATAGGCAGAAGTACGGATAACCGAGAGTTTACTGTATAGACATCATAAATCAATAGGCAGTGGATGAATAACTCACAGAGGGGTTAAGCAAAACATACAAGAACTAGTTTGATCCTGTTAAGAAGCAAACAGAACAAATGTACATGAAAACACAGTCAGCAGGCTGCGTGTTCCAACATGCAGAATCGTGGTCAGACATGCAGCAGATGGGAATTCATCATTGGTGCCTCAGTCAGATGTGTACAGCGCAAGGAGACGGTTGTGTTCGTGCAGATCTGTGTATCATTACTGCAATTCGTTAGTGACAAAATGGAATGTGATGTAGGTAAATTAATTGGTAGTGTGTGTATGGGCCAGTATCAAGATGCATGACGGCACTTAGTGACTTCAGTGAAGAGAAGAGGAATCTTCTGATGATGCGAACAAGCAGTGGCATAGTAAACATATGCAACTATCATGAAGTTAAATTTTCTCGAAAGTTTCATCATCTGTTTGGTAATTCGTGTTGCGACCCGCTAAAAATCCATTAAAAAAGCTATAACAAAAGGACTTTTAGAAATTTCCAGTGCACACTTACTAATTAAGAGAATTATGCAGTAAAGCTGATCTCTGGAAAATCATTATCTGCTACATGCTACACAAGAATCTTTGTTCTACAAAGAAAAAACAAAAGCAATGATAATGAATCAGGAAATGAACTTGAATTTGTCCCTCCATCAGACAATATTGACGTTTTTAATGCAACGTGTTCAAAATTAGGTGTATCACCTGTTTCGAAAATAAGAAAGTTAAGTGTTGAGCAGAGACCAAGAGCAATTAGCAAAAAGTTACAATTGACTACAGGTTTGCAAAGAAGACTTGAAGTTGCCTTTGACAGTTCAGTTGCTGATGAATCACGGACTGACTTTCAGGAAGTAAATGTGAGAAAAGCATCCTTGCAATTCCTCCGAGCAGGTGACACATCTGCATGTATTTGCGACGAAAACTATTATATTGGAATTGTTGAAGATGTCAGCATTGAACATGATGACGTGAAAGTACAGTTTTACAAACCACCAGGACCACGAACTTCATTCAAAATTTCCAGAAACGACAAGATATGGGTGCCTTTCAAGAACATTTTAAGGAAGCTTACACCCACTGAGCTTACAACAGCGACTGGTCGGTGTCACACTATCACTCCTCAGTTGTGTGATGAAATATCCAAAGTTTTTGTGGAACACAATGTTTAAATGGTACGTAACCCAGCATTGTTCTTGTATTTTTCCTTAACCCCTCTGTGCGTTAGTCATCCACTGCCTACTCATTTTGATGGCTATACAGTAAACTCTCGGTTATCCGTACTTCTGCCTATGCTTATTTGTAGATATAACTTCGTGTTAATAATAAAGGTAATTATAGTCAAATCTGAAACTTCTAATTTTTGGTATATAATATCATACAGACCTGTTATGGGGAGGAATTGTATATTTTTATCAGGTCCCCCAGCAGAGATATATATATTATATACCTGTGAAGTACGCACTTTTTTTTAACTTTTCTGCATTTTTAATAATTTCTATAAAAAAAAAAGGGGAGGGGGACACGTCTAAGGGTTGAAACTTGGTGAATGAGCACTTCTATATCAGACCTCTTTATCCAGAAAAGCTCACCTTCCTGATCATTTGCCTTCTTGCAAAAATCGTCTGCTCAACTCGGAACTTTTAACGTCAATTACCTACTTTTTCAAATCTGCTTTTCACACTGCTATACTTCATGGATGATAATGGCTAATACATATTTTTGTAGCTTACAATTTGTTGACCATTCTGTTTTTTTGTTCCACATCGATAGAACAACTAGGGACTGAGATACTTCAGATTCTGTAACCCCTTACACCACCACCAAATGGAACATCTTCGAAAACAAATATGGCTGCCACTCGAAACCTAAAGTCACTACAATTAAAATAATGATTGTTTTGAACTAACGACATGGTAAGGTAACTGCACATCAAAAATCAGACTTTTAAAAAATTGTCGAGCAACATGCATTGGACCACTTGACATGGATTTACCCCTTATCTTAGATCACTAATCCGACCATCTCAGATTTCGATAAAATTTGGTAGGTACACTTGTTGATCATGTTAAAAAATGAAATCCTGAAAATTTCATATCAGTATCCTGATTAGATCAAAAGTTACGAATATTCGTAATTTTGGTCAGAAATAGGATTTATATATATATATATATATATATATATATAACAAAAAGTAATTGAGTTTTGCAATTTATTTTACTATAAATTCACTACATGCACTTCAAACCTACAAATTAGTACGATTATGGTTTAATACCTGCTGATTTCAAACCTTATATAAGATTTCAATTATTTGTTCATAATCAGTGAGTATCTGCCATAATAAAATGAATTATGCATGGCTTAAAATGCAGTGACCTTGAAATGTTGGAGGTGATTTGGTAAATTTGCGTAGCTCCTACAGTAAGAAAAATAGTACCATTGGAAAGTTTTTTTTGTGAGCTTTCCAAATCTGCAATACAATGTTTGTGTATTTTTCTGTAAAACAATTAAAAATTTGTTTTTGCGTAAAAAGCATAGAATTCGATATCACTTTTTTCACTGCAAAATGTTTATTTCTCTAATCAGGTAGCTTTTGCTAGTAAGATAACCACTTTCTTTCAATTAGCTAAATTGACTGTTTTGTTTATCCAGTTTATATTGTCTTCCTGTAATGGTAGTGACGGGATGTGCCCACCGTTGGTTCACGTACTATTTCAAAAGCTAGTCGTATGTCACCACTCGCGTCGAGCTTCAAACGGTCGACTGCTGTTCTGTCTACTCAACTCGCTCATCAACAGTCCTCACCTGCCCTGAACGAGTCGCGTTCGTCCTTAACCTTAGATATGAGGACGATCTAATGGACTCGGAATATACTCTAGTCGGAAAAGGAGGGAATTTTAAACCTAAACTTAGAAGGGATGTTTTTCTTCATCTTCATCCCAATAGCTATGCTCCAATGGAATCTTAACGGATTTCATTCCCACTATGAAGAACTGCAAGTCCTATTATCGGACATTTCCCCCTGTTGTAGTCTGCTTTCAGGAAACAAAGTTTAAAACAACTGAATCTGTTATCTTGAACAAATACACTACATCGCACAGATTTTTCAACTGATGGTCGAGCAGGTGGCGGTGTTGATACTACTCAAGAAGACGGTTAAGAGTCAACTGGATCTGCCTAAATGCGAGGTTGATATTCGCAGATTTATAGACAATCGTCGTCAACATATAAAAGAACTTCCACAGGAGGGCGAATACAAGCCGTAACACTATTCATCGCAATAGCGAACAATGTTACGCTCAATACACTCCCTTGAGGTATACTGTTCTCCTGTAAATAACGCTCTGAGAAACAACCACCAACATGAACACGAAAATAACGATCTTTAAGAAAATTTGAAATAAAGTGGGCCATGTGGCCTCGAATATCCCAGTCATGAAGCTGGCGTAATATGCCATATCTTCAGGTGGTATCAAAGGCCTTCTCTAAATCGAAGAATGTATTCATTGCGGAGGTAAGCATTCTGGACAATAGACTAACCTGACTAGGTGGTCAACAGTTGATCGATATTGTCGGAAACCACACTGATCATTGGAAAGCAAGCTATTATGCTCCAAGTACCACATTAGGCGGCGATTAATCATTCTCTCAAAGAGCTTGCATATGCAGCTAGTGAGAGCAATGGGCCGGTAATTTGTGGGGTTTAGTTTATCTTTGTCAGGTTTCAGAATGGGGATTACAATAGCTTCTTGCCAACTAGCTGGGAAGCCATCGGTCCTCCAAATCTGGTTATAAAGATTTAGCAAGAAGACCTTGGGAGGGAAGGTGTCGCAGCATTTCATAGTATATATATCATCCAATCCCGGGGATGTGTTTCTAACATCCCGCAAGGCAGTTTCAAGTCCAACTCAGTGAAAGAGACATTATATGGTTCGGAATTATTAGAGTGGAAGTGTAGAGGTATCATCTCTGCCTGTTGTTTACTGTTTACGAAATTAGCACTATAGAGCTGATAGCTGGACATTGCTGCGAAGGCTGCTCCAAGAAGATTAGCTAGCTGTCTCTTCTGAGTCAGTATGCAAGATAATGTTATGCTTCAGAGCAATCAATGGTTCGGAGTTCCCACACGGCTCGAGCTGGTGGCGTTTGTAAATTAATGGAAGATATGTATTCACGAAAGGATGTACATTGAGTTTGTTTCATGATACGTCGAATATAAGCTTGTGATTGTCGAACTTCGTTCAAATTTGCCGCTGTAGGATACCGGTTGAACACCCGCAGAGTGCGACTGCGCCGCCACCGTGATAGTTCGAGCTCATCGTTCCACCAGGGAACAGAACGTCGACGTGGCGTTCGGCCAGACTGTGGGATGGAACGCTTGGCAGCTCGCAAAATTTCACCGGTTTAGGTACTCAACCGAATTATTCAGGGGCAAATCTCCTTGATCAACTAGTTGGACACGAGTTTCATACTTACTCCAGTCAGCGCGCTTCAGATGCCAATGTGGTAACTTTCGTGGTGATTGATAAAGTTTTAAAAAGTCTAAAATTACTGGAAAGTTATGTACACGCGATGCCAGCATAGGTGCAAGAACTGCAGTGCAGAGAGAGAGAGAGAGGTCTATAGCTGAGTATGTGCCACTTGCCAAACTAAAACGCGTGTTTGCACCAGTATTAAATAAAACTAAGTTTGAAGCGTCAATAAAAGATTTAACTATTCTACTGGGGACATCTGTATGAACACTACCCCAAATAACGTTACATGAATTAAATCTCCAACTAAAATAATAGGTTGAGGTAACTGCTGGAACAGATTCTGGAGGTCAAAAGGTGTAGTCTTTTTCCCTTGTGATGTACAAATTCAGGATTGTAAAATGGTGATCAAGGTGGATGCGAACAGCAACCGCTTGTAGGTTCGGAGAGATGTGGACAGGTGTTCAATACAGCGTGTCAACAACACTAATTGCAAATTTTTGGTCTATGGCCTGTCCGACACACCTTACGAAACTACTTTTTCCAACTTCTTTTTAGTCATTGTTTGTCAGAGTTCCAGAGCTTGTCAAGTAACGAAATTATCATAAAAACACTGCATACATAGCATCAAACTACTTTTTTTTTTGCATTACTTTTTCTCTCTCTCTCTTTTGAGGTGTTCGGTACAGAAGATAATCTTTGGAAACACTCTTCAAGTAAAGAGATTGTAATGGATGGAACTTTTAAAATTGTCCCATAAATTTTCGCACAGTTATACACAATACATGGTAAATATTCAGGGAAATATGTTCCACTTCTTTATTGTTTTCTTCCTTCGAAAAGAGAAACAACGCAGCGTCGTATGTTCTCCATAATTCTGGAAGTCATTAACAAGAAAGGATTGCAATGGAATCCACAAAAGGTAACAATTGATTTTGAAAAGTCAGCTGTCAACTGCGTTCCAAAATTTTTTCGAAGTATTCCAGCTAAAGAAGTATTTCATAAAATATTGCTTTACCTAACCAAGGTAGGAGCCTCAGCACAAAAATTCCAAAATATTTTTCTTTCCTCAATGTGGTCACTTTTGAGAAATTTCCACTAAGTATTTCAGAGAAACTAGACTGGTTTCGTATCAAGAAATCAGTCATAATTAATTTCTCTTCAATATAGTACCAAAATGAATATGTAAATTTTGGGAGTGCTTCCACAGATCTTAGTAGTTTTCTAGTTACGTCATAATACAGACCTTGACATATTAGGCATAACACTAGCCCAACTATGCCCCACATAGAAACTTGCTACTACGTCACCGTCTATTACAGCACTCCACAAAATATTTAAGAAACATTTATCAGCACTTCTCTTGAAAAGAAAACCACTTAATCTTTGTGATATCAACTCTTACCTGGAGTTGTAAAAACTTAATTCGTAGAATCGAGATTTGACTCTTTTCCAATTCACTTAAGATTTTCGCTGCTAATAACAGAATCAAAAAGAACACCTTAGACACACAATCCTCATTAACAAGATACATTCAGAGGAAAAGAACACAGCACTTTTTTTTAGTAGATTTTATCATATCATAGAACTTGAATAAGATAAGACCTATTTCACTCATTTTTAGGAATCACACAAAGACGTAAAAATAAATTCACACTGTCACTTTCAAATATCGAATCGCTAAATAACAATTCGAAAAACCACCTGATTATCATTTCCTGGTCCTCCTTTAAACTCCTTTTGATACTTCCTTGAGGATCATAACAAATTCCTGTGTTTTAACAAGACACCTTTTACTGGCCATGTAACAACTGACATATTACAAAAACTCTTCCGTTTTAACAAGACAACTTATACTCGCCATGTAACCACTGTAGTATATTTTGCTATCAGAATATAATCACAAGCCATATAACTTCTGGCGTATACCTTTTGTATAATCACACTATAACAAGCGATGCCTCCACTGACATATACCGATTCTATCTTCTCGCACACGCTTGCAAATGGCTCGACGGGAGCTCGAAGAACATGTTTTACCAGATTCCTCCAATCAGGAGTGAGTTCGTGGCAACCTTTCAAAATTTCCCAGATACCTAGATATATACAGACTTTTCAGGCAGGATAGCCGCCGTTTTGTGCTTCATAAAACTTAAGGTTTCCACACTACAGTTGATGCGGTATGTTAGAGGAGTTTGGGTTTCGCCAGCGTAGAAGGCGGAACACAGGTTACAGAGTAGGAGATAAACTAGGTTGGAAGATATGCAACTGCCGGAGTGACGGAAAGAGTACGTCTTGTACGAAGGGAAGACCGGGATCAAAAATAGGACAGGTTTTGCAGCGGGGTCTATTGCACTTACCGTGTTTGTGGGGAGGGGCGGGATTGGTCCAGTTCTGGTGAGAATCGTGTTGAGATTCGGAGCTCTGTGGTAGACAATTTCGGGGCATGACGGGAAAACTCATTCAATTTCAGGGGGCGCAGTGAGTATGGGGTGTGCCAGTTTGAGGAGCTATGAAGGGTCTGAAGGCTGGGGTGGTACTGGGTGAGAGATTGGGAGCTACGCTGGGAGATCGGTTGGAGTTGGGATGATTGCAGGCACGGTCCATTTATTTACGGATGAGGTGTTTGGATACCCACGGTCAGTGAGAGCTGAGGAGACGGTACTGAAATAGTTTTGGAGCAGGTCATCAGAGAAGTAGATGCGGGAACCCCGAACAACAAGAGAAGAGAGCGTTTGGTATGGTATGGATGGAAGCTGTTGTAATGGAGATGCTGCATACTGTTGGTAGGTTTGATGTGAACGCCTGTCTCAAGTCGATTGTTTTGAGTCAGATATCCACATCAAGGAAAGTTGTGTGTTCCCTCGAGAAGGACCAGGTGAACTTGACGGAAAAGGTGCAGTTGAGGTTTTGCAGAAATGTTTCCAGAGTCCGTGGAACCTATGTCAGTCCCAAACCTGGCAAGTGCAATAGACCCCGCTGCAAAACCTGTCCTATTTTTGATCCCAGTATTTCCTTCGTACATTTTGTCTTTCCGTCACTCCGGCAGTTGCATATCTTCCAATCTCGTTTATCTCCTACTCTGTACTTTGTTTCCCCTTCTACGTTGGCGAAACCCAACTTCCGCACCTCTCCATACCTAAACACACTTCCTATCACTGCTGCACCTTTGACGAAACTTTCTAGTCAGAATCCTGAAAGTCCTGAACCCAGCTTCAACTGCCTGTAACTCCCTGCAGCACACTTGTCGTCTTCTTTGTTTCGTCTGTAGTTGCAGTTTTATTCTATTTTTCTGTATTGTTTCTTTGTTCTCCCCTTTATCTTTATTATTATTATTTCCTCCCCTTTGATTCTGTACCCTCTTATTCCTCCAGGAAGCCCCTTACTGGTTCTTGTAACCTTTGCACTTTCTTCTCCATTTGGTATTTTCTCCGTCTCATCTAATCATTTTCTCGCCCCCATAACCTGGCCACAATGTCACCCTGCATTTGTTTACAACATGGCCTTTCCTTAACACCAGTCCCGCACCTGTCGCTCTTTCCATTTTCTTTCCTACCAGTTGATAACGCTTTTGTGAAACGTACTGCTTTTCTTTTGTGTTTGTGTTGTTTGTGCACATCTGTCTCAAGAATCTACCTTGTAAGTATCCTTTTTTTCTACCTGTTTTACCATTTTCGTGATTTTAAGTTGTGAAAGTGTGTGAAACGAACTGCTTTATTCTCTTCTACTAATGACTCATATGTGAAAATTCCAAGTGAATCTAGTCTTGAGTGTGTATTGTTAACGTGATTTTTCAAGATATTACGTAAGTACAATCTCTTTTCTTTCTATTTAAATTTTACCTATATATATATATATATAAATAACTCACAGCCATATTCAATCCATTAGTGGATGAGGCCTCTCCCACGCTGTTGTTCTCTTGTTCTACGCTGACGAGACGGGTTGGGAGAGGAGACCCGAAGCTCTCACTGTGATCGCTACTTTCTTATTCACAGCAGCTTCCCAATTGTTCTCACGATGCTGGGTCAACACCGAAATTTTTGAGCCCCCACTGGGAATCGAACCCGGGACCGCTCGCACTGAAGTCGAGCGCGCTACCGACTAGGCTACGCAGTTATATATATATGTAACTAGCACAGAGGAAAGCCGAGAGGGCAGTTTAAGGTAAATTTATTAGAAAAATGAAGGAAAATACTTATAGCTTATATATTCCGTATTAGATCACACTCATATGTACATATATAAAAGTCGCTACGGAACATATAAGCTGTATTTTCCTTCATTTTTTCATAAATTTACCTTATATTTACCATCTGTTAACAATATGGTGTTAACACCAGTCCCGCACCTGTCCGCTCCGTCCATAGTCAGTCTGTCTGTTTACTGAACTGATTGAAAGAAAATGGTTATCTTACCAGCAAACGCTATCTGGTTAGAGAAGTAAACATTTTGCAGATATCTCAGTGAAAAAATGTAATACCAAAGTTAATGCTTTTTACGCATAAATAATTTTTTAATTGTCTAAAGTAAAATACACAAACATTGTATTGCAGATTTGGAAAGCTCACAAAAATAGCTTTCCAGTGGTAATATTTTTGTCACTGTAAGAGCTACGCAAGTTTAGGAAATCACCTCCAAAGTTTCAAGGTCATTGCATTTTAAGCCATGCATAACCTATTTTATTATCGCAGATACTCACTGATTATGAGGAAATAATTGAAATCTGATAGAAGTTTTGAAATTATTAGGTATTAAACCATAAGCGTTCTAATTTGTAGGTTTGTAGTGAATTTATAGTAAAATAAATTGCAAAACAAAGTACTTTTTGTTGAAAATAGACAATGGTTTTCTCCCATTTCTGACCAAAATTAAGAAAATTAATTACTTCTGATCTAATCAAGATATTGATCTGAAATTTTCAGGATATCATTTTTTAAACATGAACAAGTATATCATCAAATTTCATCAAAATCTGAGATGGTCGGATGATCTGACGTGGAATGACCCTGAAGGTTTACACCAGGTTTCATCTTTGTACTCAAACTGTGAATGAAGGCGGCTTGTTGTGCTGATCGTAAGAGGCAGAATGTGTATTAGCAGCATGAAAAGATAGATCAAAATGGACGTTTGGGAGTTGTAACGTGGAGGAGAAAAAGCAATCTGTAAATTGTTTCGTTTTTTAATTTAATTAGGGTGTATACCCCTGTGAAACCACTTCATTCATCATATATTGACGAAAGTAACGTGGAAGTTTTTGATATGTTAGCATTCCTTTGTGAAATCTACCATAAGTAACGCCATATAATCTTTCCTTTTCAAAATTATTACAAGTTGTTGTAATTGCCTATTTTCCATGGCTATCTTCCGTAGATAAGCATAAGGTACACCACATATATGTGAGTTTTACTCTAGTTTTTACTGATTAAGGTATTAGAAAAGGAAAAACTAACTTAAAAGCTGTTTCAGTGCCACAGGTTATTTAAATTTAAAAAAAAAATGACTTAAAATGTCGATTTAAATTTTAAAAATTAACAAAAAATATTTCTTTTTAATCATGATTTTCTATCAACCCTGGACATTTGTAGTACAAAATGAGATTGTTTATGTGAGTTGGATTTTACGTTCCTTTCTAAAAATTGTAAATTTTGTATTTTTGAGCCATTTTAGTAACTAATGACATCGGCCCGTCTCGAGTCCATTAGCTGTTAAGTCTTTAAAACCCACAAACAAACATCCATTTCCCGGCCGGGATTCGAACCCGGGACCTTCGTGTCGCTGGCTTAGCGCCCCAAACCGCACGACTACCAAGTCGGGATGTTCTCTTTAAAATGTATAATATGAAAGGAACAAATAGAGCCTTTCATTAAAATTCTTGTTCCGTTAGTTTCATCTAACAAGACTGTTTGCCGCAGCACACCAGATAAATAATACTTATAATTTTTCTTCTAGACCTTCAACGTACTTGAATTTCAATTCAGTAAGTTAAGTATTAAAATTTATTATGTTATACTGTATTAGCGTAGAACATTTTGTACCAATCGGCCGAAGCTCTCAGTTGATAGAGCGTTGACTTCGCATTAGGGAGGTCCTGGATTAAATAACGACGGCCGACCATCCTGGCGAGGTTTCTTTCAGTTTTTGTGTGTGTGTGTGTCTCTCTCTCTCTCTCTCTCTCTCTCTCTCTCTCTCTCTCTCTCTCTGTGTGTGTGTGTGTGTGTGACACTTGGCAAATGCTGTAATGGTACGTTCAACTTCAGCCCTGGTCAACTCCTTCCCAAATTTTCCCTTATTGTTTTACACATTTTTATTATGCTAGTAATTTCGTTTGTATAAATCTTGACATAAACCACAAGATTAAACTGTTGTTCTTTGTTGAAACGTGTTTATAAAGATCCGTATTTTTATACTCTTTGTATGAAACATATTTGTAAAGAACCTCTTTCATATTTTATATCCTTGCATTCTGTGAAAGTCTTAGAAATATGTCTTGCGCATAATTTCACTCACATTAATAAAAGTAAAAAATGTGTTCAACCTTTATGTAGACTTCAGTGTCTTTTGCTGCATAAACTTTACTCAGATCTTGTACGCATTATATTTCGTACTTTTTTACTAAAAGTCGCAGAATCATGTCATGAGACTGGTACTTGAAAAATCAAAACAATGTCATGGGATTGAAATCTAATGGTTTTAATAAGAACTCTAACGTAACGGGAATGTTGTAAAGGTAATTGGATGAGTATTGTATATTACAGTTCTGAAATGAAAAGATGCAATGAAATGTTACAGCCGTTTCTGTGTAACACTTAAGTAGGCAATGACGTGGTTAAGTAGGCAGTCCAGGAACTAAGTTAAATGAATGGTCTGTAATCGCATAGTAGTTACAAAACTTGGATTGTACCATTTACAGGTTGCTCAATCACGTAATGAAACAAGGTGCTGCGACGGCAAATACGTTGGGCGTTCTAGCAGTAATGTATAGCGGGTTTGGAGTTCTTCTTTCTTGGCTTCGTGGAAGTGACGATGAAGCGAATACAATTGCAGCAGCAACCGCTACAGGACTGCTTTATAAGTCATCAGGTACGTTTGTAGAGCAATTTGATATATAATAGAGTTAAGTAATACGATAGTTCTTTGAGATCTTGATACTTCGGATTTCTGCGTTACTTCTTTTTGACATTTGTGTCATTAAATCAGAGTTCATTCTCCAGCGTGATCTCCTCACAACGAAAAAAATAATCTCTCGAGTTGTCAGATAAATCCGAAAACTCTTCATCCTTTCTCTTCCTAACATAGTCATTTCCTTGTTTCTTGAGGATTAACCACTCTTCTCATGGTATCGTTTTATCCATTTACACGTTCTCCCTGAATCATATAGTTTACTTGCTCCTGAATTGCTTCTATATTGTCAAATCTCGCTGCATACTCATTCCTGAGCTTTTCAACTACCATGTTTAATAGAGTATAAGAGCCCCCCCCCCCCCCTTTTTTAAAAAAAAAAATGTAGGGCTAAAATTATAGAGGGGCGCTTAAAATCGCACAATACGTTGTTTTCAGACAAATGGTAGAAATAAACTGGAAGTCGCGGGCTGCAAAGCTCGCCCAACACACTGGAATATGCAGAATGGGTGCTAACTGATACTTCTGTCAAGTCACTCGTTTTGCAGCCAATGACGAGCCATGGGCGATTTTTTCTGTAGTGATCGTATAGGGGATGGTTTTATTCGCATAATAAACGGATTCTTAAAACTGACCCAAATATTTTAGAGGGCGCTTATATTCGAGTAAATACGGTATGACACGTAATATTTTGAAACATGATCCTTCAATTGAACTATCTTCGTATTTTTCTGTCATCCAACTCAACTTCCTTCATGACGTCCATGCGCGTCGTCAGTTTTCTGCTCATAGTGTCAGTATTTCGTTGTATTACATCGACCTTTTCTGTTAGCTTCTTATGACTTCTATTCATCTGTTCCTGTACCCTGTTTGCATTCTCTTCGCAGTTTTGGTACTTTTTATCTAGTTTATCCATATATTCCCTGAGTTCTTTATAGTAGTCATAATCTGTAATAACATATCTGAAGCTTCATCCTTTTCACCTTTCTTTTATTTTATTTTTCTCGTTCATCCTTCATTCTGGTTCCTGTCCTGAGTTTGCGATGTCCTACATATGACACACGTCACTAGAGGGCGGATCGATATGCACGCAAATATTCTGTAAAAATGGCCAAAATATTCTCTTAAAATATGCACTAAAAAGGATAAGTAAATATTGCAAAAGAAGACATAACGGTGATGTAAACTACTCATTTTTCTGCAGACTATACACAATTTTGATATCTTCACTATCAACCTTCTTTCACTCATACATTGTATTAATTCTGCTCGTTGCTATTGTTAGACCTATTTCAGTAGATGAGAAGAGACTTTTAAAATTCTCTGGTACAAAACAACTCCGTTTATCGGTAAGGATATTTTTGTACGCAGAGAAAATTCACAGCATAAAAAAAAGCTGTCAGTTGTATCCATTTTAATTTTAGGAATTTTACTACATTCTTCCGTAGCTCAACATATTTCAGCTCAGTTGAAGTTCTAAAATATACGGTGACCGTATGTCCCGAATTTTCCAGGACAGTCCCGAATTTCATAAAACAAGGGCTGTATAATATAATTTTATAGGAAGTAAATTTTATATTTGTTTCGTTGGAGTAGTTTTGATTCCTACAGAATGTTGAAGCTGCGAAGAAAAAATGGAGAAAAAGTGTCAGCATCTGAGGCAGCAAGCGAATACCTGCGTTCGTATTGTAACTTTTAGTGGAGATGCTAAATGACATCTTTCGTGCTACACTCGTCGTAATTTTTAAAGTTGATGTTACTTTTAAGCTAAATTTATGTCCGAATAAGAACTTTTCCTTCGATCAACACTCAAGCCACCCGCTAATAAGGAGTCCATTAGATCCGAGTAATACCAGGTCCCAAATTTTGACTGAGAAAATATGGTCACCGTAGTTCTAAACATCTCAAGAAACTTCTTCTTTCGAGGCTTTGTGTATTTTTGTTTCATTCATTGTTCTCACAAGTGCAAACAAGTATACTAAATGAAATCAACGCAAAGAGTTTGATTGTCGATAGGTTCATACTTACTACAGTAGCGTGCGCACGATTACAATTAAAGGGATCAAACAAGTTTCTCCGTGATAAAGATAAAATTAATTTTATGGGCAGTAACAGCACTATGGCTTGCGCCCGTCCCGATACGGGGGAAGCCCCTAACTTTCTGCTTGAAAAAATAATTTAGGTATAGGTATCCCCTGTGCAGTGCGTACGCGCCGTAAACGGCACGGGGATATGGAAGTAGCACTCCACACATTCTTGACCTACGACCCTAAGTGAGGTGGGGTCGACCACCTTATTTCCCAGGTGCACCAAGGACACATGTAAGTCTCACCGAGCTTCCGTGGCTCAGCGGTAGAATTCAGGAGGTCCTGGGATCGATCCCAGCAGTTGACCATCCCGAGTGAAGTTTATCCGGGGTTTTTCATCAGTTCCACCAGGCAAATTAGGTCCTGGTTAACCCTGCAAAACTTCACTTACACCTCAAAACTGAAAATCCTGCCGGAATCCCTGGTTCAAACGCAAGGAAATAATTAAAAATTCTGCTTTGTCCTCCTGGTTACCGAGTATAAATTGGATCAGGCCGGATCCGAAACCTATACCCGGTAGCCCGGTCCAAAACTTTACCCGAATGACTAGATTGATCCGGTGACTCATTTCAGCTCTGCTACGTAGGGACCAAAGGTGTCCATCCCTCCGGAGGTCACCCCTCAACATAATTCCCCCTCACCCTCCAACCTGGAGGGGAGGTGGAGTGGAGGTCAGGCCAAAATGGACACCTTTGGGAGGGACGCGGTCAGCAGGAGTGGTGTAGTGGTTTTCGTCTCTAGCAGTAACGTGGAGCTTGAGTGAGCACTAACTGTGCTAAAGTCGACTATTCTCATTTATGCTTTCCTTGGTTGCGCGTTGTCTCACCAGATAATGGAATTGTATCTTTTTCAAGGCCAAGGTTGATTCCTTCCCTCATTCCTCACCTTACCTGAGTACATCGCGCGCTACAATTATACGCATTAAACAACAAGTTTGTATATTAAATCATATAAAATAGGCATTTTAAACGACAAAATTATTAATCATTGCACCAAATCGACAGCGCTCTTCTCATGTTTGGAATAGACTTTTGAATTTATTTATGACTTTTTTGCATCTCGCACTCAGGCCGGAATAGGGTAGGGAAGAATATGTTAGAAGCTAGTCGGCCAGGTATAGTTTGTAGGTACCATCCCGGCATTTGTCTGGTGTGACTGAGGGGGGAAAACCTGGGAAAACTTCAGTCATTCATTTTTGGAACATACTAAATTATCTCACCTGCAGCATCTCGTTTCCGATTGCCGTCCTTTTCGTATAAATATTATTTAGAATTTTTCATCCTACCTTTACCTGTTTCAAAACAACTGACTGATCTATTGTTATATAAGCACAGTACATGCAAGATTAGAAGAGTCGTGAGAGATTGTTAACATCTTAGAAAATCCAACATCGAGCAGCCACAGATGAGTGGGTAGAGTGTTGACTTCGCATTCGGAAGTCGCGGGTTCAAATCCGAAGATCCTGACTATGGCTTTTCCAAGGTGTTCTTTCAGTCAGACCAGGCAGATACCGGGATGGTATCTTCAAACCTAGGCCCTGGCCGACTCTATTTCGGTATTCCAATTCCCTCTCCTATACTGACTGGCCTGAGCCAAACGCTATTAAGCCAAATCTTCGTCGCATAGTCACCTGTTTGCAAATAAATTTTGTTCTTTGACTTCACACAATATTTCTGCGAAATGTGATAATTCGGAGAGTACGTAAATCTCCCAAGTAACGACAGCGATGCTGGAATACGACACGATCTCAAGCTGACAAGCTGTATTAATAGTGGCGATGGAGACTAAAATTACCGAGAACTTTCCTTTGTCGCTAAATCACAGGCAACAACATAGTTTCGACTACCGTTTTCTAAAGTAGCACAGTGTCAATCAAGCCTTTGTTTCATCTCCCCCTCAAACACATGTGTAAGGTGACCAAGCGAAGAACAGTCAAGAGAAAAGTTGAGAGGTGGGGAACAAGTGAGGTGAAATCAAGTCTGTTTCAGTGCCGATGTAAAACCCAGTCGCAACTGTACTAGATGCTTTGAAGGATAAACATCTTTCTTTGTCGCCTAGTTTGGCATCCATCAATTCTTTCCTTGCATATATTTATTAATAGAAAAGTAACGTATAGCTTTCTTCCAATTACATTGTTATTAACTTACAGCTAAAGCTTGTTCTCCAAAGTTTGGGATAGTTTTCTTCGATTTCACAGATAAACACAAAATGGACATTTCCGGTAGTATTTTTTTTTATTGCAATAAAAAAATCATCTCTTAAAGTAGACTACGGAAAACATTTTCTTTTCTTTCTGTGATGCATTTATCAAGATTAATAAAGCCTTGCTTCAAAAGAGTCTCAGCTTTGCGCTTAATCGGGTGCCGCCATGTTAAGACGTTATCAGTCAGCCGACTGCTTGTCATTAACATACAGATGGAACAGTATTTGATTTGTTAGTATTGTTTAAAAGAGATAGCAAAAATGGAGCGAAAGAAATAGTATAAGTGGTGAATAGCGTTTCTGTGTGCCTTAACACGTCATTTAGTTCGTTTATTCATTTAAAATTGATTTTTACTTTTAATATTTTAAGAAATTAATATATTTTGGTAGCTTCAACACTAATTTATATCAGCTCTTTTTTTTTCATTTTCATGATTAAATCATAAGATATCTTCTAATAATGCTCTTTAGAACTCTTGTATTTAAAAAGAATTACATCCTTTTTCTGTAAAAAATGTGGGTTTTTACATCCGACAATCGTATACTTTTTTAATGAATGCTAGTGAAGTATTTTTCAAGAACTTAAAAGCACATGAATTAATAGTGATCGTTACTGCCATCTGTTAACAATTTAACGTACTTCTTGTAGCCCGTGAATCTATTGAATAGCTTTAATATGTCATTGTAAAAAATAATTATAAAAGCATTTAAGGAACAAAAACGTAAATTGAAACTATTACATTGAAGTTACTCTTGTGTTTCGTGGAGTAAAATAAAACACGGCCTTTGACAGGATTCGAACAGCCTTAAGTGAAAGTATAAAAAGTTAAAAGTTTCGTGAGTTAACCAACTGCTCTAAATTGTCAAGATATCAAAATTGACACAAACTAGCGTTAAGAAGAACACTCCAAGTTAAGACTGACCCCGTCATTGCATCGAGCAATTTCTGTTATTCAAAACATGTTTTGGTGTTTTAACTTATTAAAGTGTGTTCTACAGATTTGTACATTAATTATTTCGTTAAGTGATGATGTAAATGTTCTTTCTCTCTTTCGTTTTTTCGTCTTCAAACTTCTGAATAAGGAACGTGACATAGGGAGAAGGAAATAGTACGGATTGATTACGTCAAACTAATCAGAGGACGATTTTCGTTGTATGATGTAGGAGATTGAATTCTCAGCATTTCATGGTATATTTGTACGTAACGGAAAACCGTAGCGCTGAAATTTCAAAAACATTATATATTATCTAATCTGATGTACACAACCAAATCGTAAAATATGTAAGGACGGGGAAAACGGAAATGTCCATTATGATTAAAGATTATTAATCTTCTTGTTATTTGTATTAAAACATTGTATTAATTTTTACTTTAGTTGCTGATTTGTCTTATATATATATATATATATATATATATATATATATAAAGTAGAAGAAATAATTAACATCAGTGTCCAGTATCTTTCGAAGAATCTCGGGAAGTCGGTTTTTGTTGTTGTTGTTGTTGTTGTTGTTGCAGGAAACAGAAACTTAGGTTTTTGAACATATACAGAATGTTGCAAAATAACACCGACAAACCTACCCCACGAGATTCCTGACATGAAAACAAAAAGTATAGACCATCGAGGGTGCACAAATGTTTGGTTTCGGCGCTCGTAGGCTGCCGAAACCGTGGAAACATGAACTTTAGAGCGTGATATTTCCAATACCATGAACAGTAGAACTGCAGGGTCAAGGTATCCTTAAAGACTTTGAACCTCCTCTATCCAAAAATGCATATTCCAAAATTCTGCAATGGGAGCGCAAGATATTTCCCAAAGGAAGTAAGGGATTCCCAGAAGTGAAGGTTAGTCCAAATAAGCATGAATGGGACTCCCTTGCAGCAAATAACAATAATTCGTTTGCGCCAAGTCTACATCTTAAACAGATTTTCTTTTCGGAACGATTAAAAAAAATAGTGGTTGCTGCATAACAAACAGAAGTAAATTGCAACATTTCAACGAACGTTTGCGATACATTTTATCAGTAAAAGAGACTGTCATTGCCCGGTTAGATGCTAGTGATTACGTTTATCATCTGTACTCTTGCGGAAAGTTGTCTAATTCGTACTTATTTCCTACCCACATTCACTCCAGAAAATGCCTGGGAATACCCTGCTTCCGTTGGGGAATCTCTTGCGTACCCATTGCACAATTTGGAATATGCATTTTTGAATAGAGCAAGTTTGACAACTTTGAGAGGGTACCTTGACCCCACAGTTCTACTGTTAATAATATTGGAAATATCAGGCTCAAAAATCATTTACTCGCTGTTTCGAAACGAGGCATTTATTCAACCTTGGATGGTCTATATATATTTTTTTTTTTTTTTTTTTATTTTCATGACAGAAATTTCGTGAGGTACGTTTGTCGGTGATATTTTGCTACAACTATATAAGGGCCATTCCATGAGAAAGTGAACCTCAACACAAATTTACGGAAGTGATGAAAACCAAGTTGATGTATCCTTGCATACGGACCACTCTTTATATGCTACGTTGGGCCTTCAGTGATGACATAGCCACGCATCCCATCTCCTGTCGTGTGTTCTACAGTATAAGATGAAATATCATTAAAAAAGTTCAAAGAAACGCATTTTCTAATATTCAAGGTGACACGGTCAGCTCTAACCTGGCCAGTGCTATATGACTTAGCAGTATTAGTCCGAGCGACCTCCATGTTTGATAAGTCTTGTTAAACGTGAACATGATGATTGCGGAAAATGATTAAAATAACTATAATAAATGTTTATCATATAATTTGAAAATGGTGTTCATGTGCTTGTGTGTCTATGTCAGTGCATTTGAAGATGTTGACTTACAAAATAAGGTAAGTTTGTTTTTATTGTACCATCATATTTGTTAGATTTCTCACACAGATTTTTGCGTGCTGTGGATATCGTTAGGATTGATTTCTATGACCACTTAGTAAGAAAATTGGATTTTTGTAATTTGAAGTGATTAATGTGAAACCGACATAAGTTTATTCCTCGCATTGCCACGATAACTCACCTTAGGGTTTAACTTCGCTGTAACTAACTTGCAGAAGTAAGGACCAATTAAGATTAAAACAAGGGTTATAGTTAAGGGGATGTAGTTTAAGAATTAGATAAGTACGTTTAAAAGTTGGGTAAGGATAGGCATTGGTTTTTCTTTCATTCTTTTTCTTTCTTTTTTTTAAAAAAAAGATGAATCAGTGCGAAATTAACACACATATATATATATATAGTACAAGGGTGCTTAAGTAGTAAAAATGTTCTACGGAGCGCATCTCGTTAAGTATTCCCAAAACAAGCCCTCGCATTTCTTGCTTTAATGCCTAAAGCTCATAGCATGGAAGTATCGTAATTCTTACTATTAGCTACTTTTGCTGCCACGGTGAAATTCAGGACAGTAGCGGTTAGAAAAATGTCAATTCTATTTCAGTTAACATAATATAATAGCCGGGTTCACTGTACTACATGGCCTCCAAAAATGTCAAATTTACAGGAGAAATGTAGTATCTTGTAAACGTACGCGTCGAAGTGTTATTGAAACCTAAAATATAGCAAAGTTTCAATTCCATGAAGTGTGAAAAGTGCTTGGGATTATAGCTACTTGCTCGTTGGGATCGAGCACAGAAAGTGTGTGTTAAAAGTCATGTGCAGTGCGTGTAATAATAAAATAAATATATAACCTGTCTTTGACTTATTTGCTCGACATACTGTTCGTTATTTTTGTACCAAAATTCATCATTCATAACACGAAGTGTCGATACTAGTATTCTTTCAAATGCCGACAAGTTTGTTATTTCAACTCAGGTACCTATTTAACAAAACAATAATAGCTTTTCGTAATTTTGTTTGAATGATGATTGTATCTGTGTGTTTCTAGAAGTGCCTGTGTACATTATTTGCAAGTGAATAACTGGTATGGAGCGTTTATACAGCTCAGTAGCTTGCAGAAACTTGGGGAACCGAAAGTAAAATTCATTGGTAAAGTTTAGGTGTTTGTCCAACATTTATTCACTAATTAAATGTAAATACGAATAATATATTATTTCCCCTGCTATATGGTGATAAATCCTTCCAACGTTGTTGTTTGCATTATTTCTATGCTTCCAAAGTTATTTTTATTATTTTGGATGCCTACAAACCAGAACGTGATACAAAATTAAGGAGAGCATGAGTCAAGGACACGTTCAAAGACGTGTGTTTGTCCTAGCACTCATATCACCCCTTGAGTTTTTGTATCACATTCTGCATTGCATGCACACATCCGAAATAGTATAAATATCTAACTTCGGAATCACATTCAGCGTCACGTAACAGAAGTAGATAATAGTAAGAATTACTAGAATTCCTTACATTACCATGAGCGTAAGGTATCAAAGCTACAAAAGTGATAGCTTGTTTTGGGAATACTTAAGAACTTAGTTATATGGGTATACTTTCACTAGCACCCTTGTACTTTATGTAATAGTTTATAATTTCGTCACTAGATCATCATTTTGTAATATTTCTAAAAAAAATATATATATATCCACCCTTATCTATAGCATTTAAACGTACTTTTTTATTTTTAGACTGCATGTCCTTAACTATAATCCTTGTTTTAATCTTAACTTGTCCTTGCTTCTGCAAGGTGAGTTACAGCGAAGTTAAATCTTTCTCAGGTGAGTTGTTGTGGGAATGCTAGGAATAAATGTATGCCCAAGTCAAATTAAAAGTATTTCAAATTACAAAAATCAGTTTTCGTAAGGCTTAAAAAATCAACTCTCTAAAGAAATCCAGACCACGTCCGAAAGTCAGTCAGTGTCTCTCTCTCTCTCTCTCTCTCTTTCTTTCTTTCTTTTTCTTTTCTTTTTTTTGTAACCTAACAAAAACAATACAATAAAAACACATCTTCAGATACGAAATATTTGAAGAAGAAACTAGCTGCTTCCAAAATAACTTATATCGCAAGTCAACATCTCCGAAGACAAACACACACAATCTTTGAACTTTTACCCTCCCCTACCGTTTTCTAGAAAATATTATTGAACGTTTCTATGGTTCACAAAACACTGTTGGTCGAAGAAAATTAAAAAAAAAAAAAGCCGGTTTATAGAAGCACAACATGTAGCGTCGAGGAATGAATTCTTTACGAGAACTTCAGTAATCAAAAATGCATTTGATAACGTTCTTAACCTTTTGACAAATTTGACACTTCATTAAGTTTTTCGTTACCACTATGAACAGTTTGATGGCTTTTCGAATAGTGCAACATATCAAAGTATATTGGGACTTCTAGCTCGCACAGATGAGTTGAGCAACCGGACTAGTATGATGACGTCACCAGCGTTGGAAGCTTACGCACCGTGGCCTGTCTTTCTCATGGGCCACGTCAAGGTGAAAGGTGACGTCAGATGACCTTGTCTTCATTTAATGTCCCAACGAAACGTGTTACGTATCGTAGCAAAGCTTGTTCCATTCCCTGTAGAACAAGGTTTGTTTGAGTTTCCTAGGCGAATTACGGGTAGTTATTGCAATTTAAAGATAGCGAACTAAAAAAATGACAATTTGTTTAAACTTTGACCGTTATTAACTTGATATCTATAGGACTTGTGGAATTAAAAGTAGCATGGTGACTTACTTTTTTTGAGTAGTATAAACACACGAAATTTAATGAAAAACGAAAATGGTCGGGTTGTTGGCTGTTATGATTTGAAATGTAATTACGCAATGACGTAATTTCTAGTTTGTATTTTATGTGTTTCTAATCGGATTTTCGTCTTTTTCTTCCAGCGGGATTGCGAAAGTGTGCTATTGGAGGTGGTGTTGGCTTTGGAATCGCTGCTGTGTACTGTTTATGGAACTCTCGAGATAAAATTCAAAATATTAGGCATATCAATCCTGCCTAAAAACAAGTATTCTAGTTCGCAAATTTAGTTGACATGTGATACATATATAAATGCTGTGAACTTTTTTCACTTTCAGTAGGACTATTAAATTTTACTGAACTTAAAATTCACTTCATTACTCGAGAGTCATGGTATAATAGAACCACGTTGATTGTGTAAATAACAAGGTTTGTGAGCATACGCAAGTGAAAACTTTTATTCAATTCCTTGTAAAGAGATCTGTTTCTGTTTTGCCTTCAATTCTTCTAAAGTACCCTCGAAGTAAAGTAAGCTATCAATAAAATAATCTTGTTTCATAAATTAATTTCCTGGAATAACAGAATTTGTAAATATAGTGAATATTTAGTGATAAAATTATTGTGAACTGGTAATGTACCTAACAGAAGGGCATTGTTACAAGTATTCACATTCTCGTGATATAAATAGTGTATTGTTCCGTACACTTCCTGTTTTAGAAATAGGATGCTTTTGTATAGTTTGGAAATATCCAAAGTAGTTCTGTACCTAAAGGAAGCCAAAGTTCATTTGCGTGATAGATCAAGTGGCACCCCTCACTCGACTTTGTGTAGAATCAGTCAGCAGATTCAGTACGTGTTCGCTATTTTATCTAGTTAACATGCTTCCGAAGCGTGTATATATTTATATATACATGTAAATTAATGTGTATAAAATCAGTGTAATTGAAGAGGGAGGAAGCGTGTTCAGCTGAAAATATATGCAGTCACGCATGCATCAGTGACTGTTTCATTTTTTTAATTGAAGGGAGTCAGTGTTGCTGTGTAATAAATAAGAGAAACTAATTGTTAATTTGTAAGCTATGTTATTTTTTCCTTCCCACACAGATCTATTTGCTTCGTAAGTATGGTACTGTGTAACGTCGTTTACTCTGGTAAATAGTAGTAGTACAATTTTGTAGTGGGTTCCTCTTTAAAGAGAAAAAAGGAATAACGTAGGCCAAACCTGCAGACGACAGCCGTGAAGCTAGTTCCTCCACTCGACGGAGTTTGGCGTATTAGAGAGGTGTGTTGGACTTTCGCGACCGTAAAGTACTACCGGCAGCATAACCGTTCTGTATATTTACAACTTCAATTTCCTTGATATTAATCGCGATGTTACAAGTTCTTGGACTGGATAGAAACATTCGTTGCCCGATACTAAGCGACTTTTTGTTTCTTTCGTGACCTCGTTTTTGCTTTTTACTGTTTAAATTGGTTTACTTTCTCTATGACCTCATCCCTAATTATTATGTTTTTAGTTCTTTCATTCCCTGTGTTTCAGCTTATCATGTATTTTGTGTTCTCTATGTTTACCTGTAGACCTATCTTATCGCACACTTCTATTAAGACATCGGTGTTGCTTTGAAGTGCATCTATATCGTCCCCTATTAAATCTACATCATCCGCGTATACAAACAGTTGTATACGCGGATGATAACATGATAACAGTTGTATACGCGGATGATAAAATTTGTATATAACATTTTCATAAATTCTTGGATTGCCATGACTTACTCTCCAACCCTCGGATTATTTAATCGTTTAACTTGGAATTTCAGTTGTTTTGATTTCTTGCTTTCTCTGTTTGCGATGCATACTTTTCCCTTGATTTTGTGATCACTAATTGATGCCTAACGTCCATTATGTTGGTGTGTCACGTGATCGCTCTGTTTGAGAGTTTTGCCGTCCGAAGATACCCATGTGTATTTGTGTATGTCTTTGTGTTCAAAGTACGTGCTCTTTACCAGTAGGTTTTTCGAAATCGCGAAAGTTATCAGTCTTTCTCCATTCTTGTGAGTCTTTTCGTGAAGGCTGTATTTGCCTATAATAGGTCTATATTTTTCTTTCCTCCCTATCTTTGGTTGAAATCACCCAACGCAGTTTTCGAATTATACTTCGGTAATCGGTCAAACAGCCTTTCTAGCTCATCGTATAATATATCTTTCTCGTTCCCATAAGCTTCATCGGTCGGTGCATAGACATTTATTAAAACCGTAAAACTTTGGTAAACTTTATTTTATATGTGCCAGTCTAGTAACTTTTGACTTCGACCCGTCACGATTCGCCCATTTACAGCCAGTTAAAATCCACAAACATCCATGCCCCTGCCGGGATTCGAACCCTGGACATTCGAGTCGTTGGTACTGCCTTAGACCGCACGGCTACCCAGTCGGCCTCTGGCGCTTGGGATTGTCGATTCAAACACTGCTCGTGCCATATGGGCTGTGAGGCGGACAAACACCGTGTGCGTGGGTGACGTAGCACCCCAAGTGATTGTACTATTCAGGGCTGGAATGGTAAGATTTTTTGGGGGTACACGCTGCTCAATAAAAATGCGGATTTGGGAACACGTTCCTTTATATTTATGCACTGAGGTGGGTACACGCTGTGATTTATAATATTAGGTGGGTACACGGCGTGTACCCGCGTATACCCTCCATTCCACCCCTGGTACTATTGATAAAAATAATTGTACCCATTGAACCAACAAATATCATCGATTGTACCCTCATCGATACGGGGAAATTCCCGGTCAAAGTTTGGGGTGCTAACTTGACGTATCACCCCAAGTGATTGTACTATTGATAAAACTAATTGTACCTTCAAGTACTTCCATTGTACCTATTAAACTAACAGAAATCTTCGATTGTACCCTCACCGATACCGGAAATTTCCCGGTCAAGATTTGGGATGCTTTCTTGGCACTCCAAGTGGTTGTACTGTTGATAAAAATTTGTACTTTCAGGTACTTGAATTGTACCCATTGAACCAAGAAAAATCTTCGATTGTACCCTCACCGATACCGGGAAATTCCCGGTCAAAGTTTGGGGTGCTATCATGAAGTAGCACACCAAGTGATTGTAGTGTGCATAAAAATAACTGTGCCTTCAAGTACTTCCATTGTACCGATTGAACCAACAAAAACCTTCGATTGTACCCTGAACGATACCGGGAAATTCCCGGTCAGAGTTTAGGGTGCTAACTTGTCGTAGCACCCCAAGTGGTTTAATGTTTCACAGAAATATTTGTACTGTACCTTAAAGTACGTGGAATGTACCGATTAACCCAACAAAATTTTCGTTTATTGCCAGTTACCCAAAAATTCCTTTCCGATATCTAGGGTGATAACTTGAAGTATCACCCCCCAGTAATTGCGGCATTCATAAAAATAGTTTTACCGGAAAGTACGTCGAAGGTAGCTAATGTAATGTTTTTGTTGTTATGTATGTTCGGATTTGATCCTAGTTGCATTACGCATACATTTTTTGTTGGTTGTTTTTACATTGAAGTACGAAACTTGTAGAATACATATGGAGTAACACACACGGAGAATTTTATTCATCAACATGGAAGTCAGTGTTGCTTTATAATTACGAAAAATAATGAAGGAAATGAGCATTTTCGGTACAATTGTAGAAATACTGTTTCCTTATTTTGTCTGTCAGATAATGACCTGAGAGGTCAGCACCATGTACCTTTGATCATAATGTGATTCGAAAAACGTACAATTAATGCTTCTGCCTTAATTGCAATATGGGTAAAATTATTTTCAATTAGAAGCATAATACGTTGTTAGAGTGGACCGAAATAGACAGTTTTGTCCAAAAAAAAATCGTATGAGAGGTACGAAATTCTATTTTAGGGTTGCTATTTTGGGATTCTATGGGGAAAAAAATAGAATAAACTTATTTTTCGTTTTATTGGGTGAAAGAGACATTTTTCACCTCAGCTGATATACTATTTCCCATTAAATGCTTAAGAAAAACTACTTAACTCATTACTACTAACAATGTAATAAATGCTTGCAAGGCTAAGTATTCGTAGTTGGATCGCCTAAAATCTTAAATTAGTACTCACACTTAAGGCCGCTTTAGGCGATACAATTTCTCGTATGCAATCTCATCTGTTACATTCTTATCGTGTAACGCGCGGATCGTACGATTTTTCATGGCATCTCCGATGTGTTCTCTAAATAGAAACTATCCTATTTTACAGCGGATTTTCCGTACAATCTATGAAAGCGCCCCTACTGGCAATATAGCATGCTTTGCTATTCGGCTGTTTGGTTATGGATTAAGACAAAGAGAACATATTAATGATATTACTTGATCCAGAAATTAACATACATAATGGCATAATAAACTATTACAGGTATAAAGATATAAAACAAAGTTTTTAAAGTAAGTATAAAAAGGTAAGTGATACTGCAGTTCAGCTACTTCTACCATAGAGGACTGGCAATACCTCAAAATGCTACGTTTTGCATTCCTATAACCATAAAAGGTACTAAATACGTCAAAAATATATTTAAAAATATAATGACAAAGTTCTGATGTGATCTAATAGCTACTGCTTCTTCTATATATTGTGCAATGCAGTTAAGGTGATTTTCTTTGTTTTTCTTGTGCGTAGAGTACCGAATCTGCTGCAGACATACAGATGCTTATCAGAATAATGGAAACACCTGTAGTTGGCAACACGTCAGATGTATGGGTTGGCAGTGGTGTCGTGGCGACCGCAGCGCCGGACTGCTGGTGGTGGTGTGTTAGGTCGGTCTCCATACTACGTCAGGCGTCGTGGAACAGGAGTGTGCAGTGGCTGCAGCAGACGGAGGTAGTGTAAAATGGGAGACCTCTCAGAGTTTCAAAGAGGGCAAATTGTTGGTGCGCGGTTATGTGCAGTGAGTGTGACGGCAGTGGCTAGTGTGTTAGGTGTGTCGCCAGGGACAGTGTCGAAGGTGATGACGGTCTACACAACACACGGGAAAACCACATCGGGGAAGCGGAACAGTGGGCGGAAGAAAAGCATCAGTGACAGGGCACGCCGGGTATTAAAGCGCATTGTCACGCGGAACCGTCGTGCCACTGCGGCGCAAGTGACGGAGGAACTCAATCAGCACCTCCCCCAACCTGTTTCGACAATCACAGTCCGCCGCGAATTACATGACATGAACTTACGGGGTCGTGTTGCACGGGCCAAACCTCTCATCAGGGACCAGAACGCTTTAGCACGCCGCAAATGGTGCCGCGACCATGCAACTTGGACCGTTGACGACTGGAAACGTGTGGTATGGTCGGATGAGTCACCATTCACCCTATTCCAAACCACGGGCCGTGTTTATGTGTGGAGAACGCCCAAAGAAGCGTATGATCTGCAGTGTCTCCGCCCAACTGTGAAACATGGCGGCGGCACGGTGATGCTGTGGGCCGCAATATCATGGTTTTCATTGGGTCCTGTGGTCACACTTCGCGGACGCATCACTGCCAACGATTATGTCGCAATTTTAGGAGACCACTTGCATCCTATGGTCCGGATGTTGTTCCCGGACAATGACGCCATATTCCAGGATGATAATGCACCCATTCACACAGCTGGAGTTGTTGCAGCGTGGTTTGAGGAACATCGGGATGAAGTTCAACACCTCCCCTGGCCCGCCCAATCCCCAGATCTCAACATAATTGAACATCTGTGGTCCATCTTGGAAACACGACTCCGGCGACGATTTCCACCTCCATCCTCTCTCACAGAACTGGCCGATGCCCTGCACGAGGAATGGTGTAATATTCCACTTGCTACCATTCACGACCTCTATGCCTCCATCCCACGTCGCATCAAGGCTGTTCTGAAGGCGAAAGGTGGCCCGACACCATATTAATCTGGTAAGTTGCACTTTCGTTCAGGTGTTTCCATTATTCTGATAAGCATCTGTATGTACGAAAGGAAATAATGTAGAGGATACCAGTATCTTTGCAATCATATACCCCCCAAAAAGATTTTGATACGCTCTGTGCGTCCGAAATAATGAAATACATTGAACAGTAAGATACTTTTACAGAAGTAGACATGATGTAAGTAGAGTGTCGACGTCAAGCGTGAGTGCAAGTCAATACGTGAGCTAGGTAATTAATCGAACGAACGAAATTTTATTCAAGGGTTAAGACAGATGACCCTCCCTATTCACACCTATATACCTTGTGTGAAATGAGCCTATAAATCACATAAAATCTACATTACTCCGCATATTTGTATTTTGCATGTATTTCATGCTTATACGAACGTAAAACGTAGCATTTTGAGGCGTGTCCAGTGCTCTGTGGTAGAAGTAATTAAACCGCAGTATTACTAATTTCCCCCATATGTATGTATAAATAGAAATTAATATATCGCGATTTATATACTTTTGAAGTGCTGTGTAATGGGTGAAAATATCAGGAATATTGTAAAAACACATATCTTATTAACTCAGGAATATTGTGAAAACACGTATGACTCCGAACTTATCACCGAAGACGGCAAAATTTTCAACGTTTTTTGTATGTCCGCATTGAAATATCTTTATTGAAGTACCGAAGTAAAGCTAAACACTTTCGTTACCGCTGAAACTTAGTAGAAGTTAAATTCTCGTGGTAGAAGAATGTGGCATTAAAACAAACTGAATTTCTGTTGCGTCAAGATTTATTGTTATCAATATTTTAATCCTTTTCTATTTTTTAAATGGACTATACTTTCACGGATATCTGTGGCATAATTACCCTAAAAACGTTAGATGTCACAACTATAAACTCCAGTAGTTTCATCATCATCCCCTTGTATCCAAAATTGTACCGTGTAAAACACTATACAATATTGTATGATTTATCGTATGAAAGCTCTCGTACTAAGGATTGTATACATTCTATCACACGAAAAATTGTATCGTCTAAAGCGGCCTTGATGCAGGGAATACCGTAATAACCAGGACATACCTGGGATATTCCATGGACATCATATTAACATCGCGATGCCTATGGGAAGTTCCCGGATATTTTGTGCTATTAGGGTATCTCTCTAAAGCATAATTGTAAACGTCCTCTTGGTAGTCCAGAATTTTTTCCGAATGCTTCCTGTCGGACGCATTTTGCGAATTATAGAAGTTGTAGCCTACTGTATTCTAACCACTATGGTTACTCATGTTCACTCGAAGAGCACACAGAAGTAAACTATAATATCGTCCATCAACAACAGAACATATTCAAAAACGTCGGTTTCCTTTGTAAATGCTCTCCGAGAAAACTCCATAGTTGCGATCGCAAACTAATTCAGATTTTATAACTATTTCTCGTGTCAAAATGGTGTGCGTGTTCTGTTGTTTAATTTACTTCCGAAATCGTTAGCTTTTATCTCAATGCTTCAATTTTTTTCTTATAGAAGTTTCGATTATGCTTTTCCTTGAAAGCCAGCTTGTATCAAAATTAAATCAAGATTTTTAGCTAGAAACAAATCCTTATCGTCAACTATTGTTTGTAAGTAAATGATTGTAAATATAACTGCTTTTTCCTGTCATTTTTTGTTTTATGCCGAAGCTGTTTTATGACATGAGCTCAAAGACTCAAATGTATTGTAGTTGTTTGGTGAGGTACCTTCTTGAAAAGCCTCCAACTTTACCACAGATGTTGAAAATGTGCGTGAATGGTTTCTGATGAATCGTCGAGCCTTTAAGCTTATTCTTGGCACGTTTGGCTTGAATCATCTTCAATAGCTTCCTGCAATTGGCCCTCATCGATAAGTGATGGCCGACAACAACGTGGAATATTTTTTTAAGGTTTAATCTCCGTTACGAAATGTTTTAGGCTGTGCATTCACTCACCGGGTTTCTCCCAAATGTCGAACAAATTTTCATGTTTTATCTGCAGCTTTTGTACACAATTTAAATTCGTATGTTAAACCTTTAAATCTGTCAGTCTGTATTTTACACTTTTATTTTCACCATCTGTTTTCCAGTAGGTACGTATTATCGTGGAAACTTCTCAGGCAGCCAACTATGGATTAAGTTGACGTCTGCTAACCATCGTGCAACTATGAAACTCATTTCAATGTCATTATATATACGCTTCAGACCTGGATGTTGATTCAATTGATCGTGAATATGGTGATGAGGATATCGACATGACATCGCAAGCCATATCAACGCAACATGTGTCGGATGAAGAATAAACACCGTCATCTCAAGGCAGTAGCTCATCGTATGTTCCGTTACCGGAAAGAAAGAAGAAAGGAGTCAGCGAACTGTCAGAAGAATACAAAGAACGGGCATTCTAGTACTGGACAAGCACAGTTGGAGGAAAGAGAAGGTCTCTGGCATCTGTTTGATCCAAGTTTTCAAAGATAAAATCGATTGGCGTGTTGCAGAACTATGAACGATAACGAGAAAAGATGACGCGCGTGAAGATGAGTACTATAAACAGCAGAGTGTTTGAGCACTTCAAAGAAATGTCTGCACGCAATGCCATAATTCACGACAGAACAATCAGACAGTGGGAATTGCAAATCAAACGCCAGGTTGATCCAGATGATAAACTGAATTTAAGGCATCAGATTCATGGATTTACAAGTTTAAGAAAAGAAACAGGATCGTCTCGCGATCAATTACTCATAAAATGTCAAAGACCTGCGCCTCAAAAGAGGAGGATATACAGTGGAAATCAGATGAATTCGTCAGAAAAATAAAATCCTTGTTCATCGAACGACATTTGGTTCTTAAACAGATCCTGAGCACAGATCAAAGTCGTTTCGAGAAAGAAATGCATTCAGGACGAACACTTCGACCAATGGGCATTAAACGAGTATATGCAACTGTAGGATCTACCTCGGCAACGACGCACTCATACATGATAATGCCTGTAATCTCAATGGACTGAGATCTACATTCGCCGATGTACATGCTTTGTGCAGAATCCAGCCGGAAATTTCCTCAAAGCAAACTAGCTGATCCATCAAATATTATGTCTTATGCTTCTGGCTCTGCTAACATGAAAAAAGATGATCAGAAGATAATGCTGACCAATGTAGTCTGGCCAAGTGTGTCTACTTTATACGAAGAACCCATGCTCTTACTTCTTGATTCGTGGTCAACCAATACGGATGAAGTGTTAATCAAATCAACAATTCCAGAAAGCATTAGTGAATTTGAATGGCATTTGATTCCACCAGGATGCACAGGACTCATTCAGCCACTGGATGTCTATTTCTTCCGCCCGTATAAAGCATTTGTTAAGTTCGTGACTGATGCCATTATCGCTACCGAAGAGTTCAACATCTGGCATCAGAACAACTTCATTCGTCTCCAATCCTTCACTCATTATCAGTTTTCGTCCCCAATGTTTCGAAACATGATCAAGTATGCATGGTACAAGTCAGGATATCTGGACGAAGAACTGGAACCATTCAGGACGCCGATGCAGTACTGCTGTGACACTGTTGGCTCTGAAGTTTGTTCATCAGATCAGTGCAGTTGTTATTCATTCATGAGATGTGCTCATTGTAACAACACGTTTTGTCTGAATCATCTACTCATTGACAGTCTGCATATAAATTGCACTTAACTCGAATTTCCTGATAACTATTTCAGGATTCCTGGTGATTTCGCTTATTACCACTGAAATCAAAATAGTATTGGCGAAGTAGTACACAGCACTAGAATAAACTATACTTTGTCAGTAAATGACGTTGACTTCATAGTTATAGTCCCTGCCTTCACCGATGTTTTCGGGCTTTTAATATTCTGGCAACACTGCAGTGTAGAACAGCATTACCTATAATCATGGTAAGTTACACTTCATTCTCTGCTTTCGTTTATGAGAAACTGGCAAAAGAAAACGGGTACAGTTTTACTGGACCGAAGCACCAGTTCACCCTTAACCCGTTCTCCTGCCTCTCACACTCCTGCTCCGAAAAAAATAATCCCACATTGACTTCCTACCATGTCCCCTCTCTTTTGGAACCAGTCCGGCGAAAATCCCCGGAACTTGGTTCGTAAGGTTCCCTTGTGAGACGATCTTCTTGTGTCATCGTATTTGTTATGAATGTCTTATACATTTTATGTGGAAAAGCACCTTTCTGCTACTGAAGTAGTCATTGGAACTCTCTCCATGATCTTAGGAGCTTTGGTGACTTGAAATGAATCGTGTAGACCATTTCCAAAAAGATTCGAAATTCTTCTCTCTTAATGTTGTTTTCAAGTTTTATACATTTTTTTTTTTTTTTTTTTTTTCCCCCGGAAACGTTTTAACTTTTCATAGTACATTGTCGTGGAAGGTCGTTTAGTAAGAAGGATACATCACAGTCTAAAAGTTTAGCTGCCAACAAGTGACTCAAAAACTGAAAGCAATCCAATCAGTTTAACTAAAGTAGTGTCACTGACACATTTCTTTGGCAACAACATTTCTGTTTTCTTCCCTGTACGGAGATTCTTGTCCTGCAGCCACGTGCGTATCCAGAATTTTGTTTTGGAGGGGGACCACCAGTTTCTTTTCAGATGCCCAGGCTTGGTATGTATATGAAATGTATATTACTAAGCCTAAATTTACACCAATTTTCCATCAAAGTAGGAATTTTGAGGGATCAGACCCCCTGGCTACGGTCCTGGCTGCAGCATCCTTTTCATCTAATTAGTCTTGACCTTATTGAACTTGCACGCGAACGTGTACCAAATAAGTATGTACTTGTAACGCATGTGTCCACTACTATCAGACACAAAAGCCTGCGAGCTTATTTTGCACTGAAATGCATTCAAAAATACATTTTATACAATACTATCTTTTTTTATTAAGAAATCTTTTAGGATCAAATAAACAAATTCCAAAATCCCTTCAGTTTTTCACACGACACACTCAGGAAACCAAGGGTTGATTACTGGTTAAACAATATTGCGAACCTGACGAAACAGTTCATTAACTCTTCATTTAAAAAAAATAACTTCTACTAGAACTTAAACAGCTTTACGTAGTAGAAATACAATAAAATGTTAAATTTAAGCGATTAATATGTTTGTCGATTAACCATTTGTTGCGAATGTCGATTTACCATTACCTTGCTTTTCCCAGAGCATTTGATTACATTTTAAGCATCAGAACGGGTGGAAAAAAGGAGAGTTAGCAACGGTGGTCACTGCTGTGTTTCTGCTATCTCCGTTCATGCGGTCCTTGTGAACACCGAAGCCATTTCTATGGGGCAACGCGGAATTAAGTAGTATCTACAACTGAACAAAGGAATTTTATGCATATCGCTTCATGAATAGCAACTTAAAATATATTATTTTTAAATCTCTCTACGGTAAGTAAATAATCTGAGACGATAATAATAATAATAATTCAACTTCTAAAACAGTTGGCAGTTCACCTGATCTTGTGAACGCTTCGAGTCGACGCCACTGGTATTATGTAACCTGTTAAGAATAAAGAAATTATAATTTAAAAAACCAGGAAAGTGTGGGGAGGGAATTTGCGAAACTTATTTTGTATTTGAGGGTTGATATATTTCAAAAGTAGAATTCTGGGATGCTACTTACTTACGAAAATCTTTCAAATGCAAAAAACACATAATTAATCACAGTGGTGGCTAATCCACTACTGATTTTTAAAATTGCAAAAATATTCCCTGGTCCAGGGAGCAAAGGAAATGCGTGTCCATTGTTGCGCGAAAGGAGAGAAAGAAAAGTAAGAAAAGAAAATCTAATAAAAAGTACCTTTTTCACCTCATATATTGATATTTTATCGAAATTTTAAAACAATTCACTTTGTTGCGCATCCAGTTTTATTAAACAAAGTATTGTTTTCTTTTTGGCATTGTTCTAATCAGCAGGAAATTTCTAAGAAATTCAGCCAATGGTTCAAGTAACTGAGGTAAGAGGAAAATGAAAAAAAAAAAAAAAAAAAAAAGAGTATTACCAACAACAAACAACTGAGCAGCAGAACGCTTTGTCCCTGTCCCAGTGAAAAAGTTGTTTCGTTCAATAGGGAGGTAGTTCAGTCGTGAATTTAATTAAACCCATGTTATATGAATTCAATGTTTTATATTTTATTACGTTGCCTCTTCTTACTTAGGAGGTCGCCTCCTTACGTTCGATGCAAACAACAACTGGTGTGCTGTGGACATTCAGAACTCGTATATCATATTCATGGATGTAATTTGGAATGTCCTGGGTTCAAACAGGGTGGCCGGCTATCCTGGCTGAGGTTTTCCGCGGTTTCCTGTCTCGCCTGGCGAACGGTGGGATGGAACATATTATTTCCTAATAAGGATAACCGTTACACATAAGATCCGTTAAATCCAAATGGAGAAGGACCCGGGTACCGAAAATGTCGAAGTAGAAACTAATGTTACACACCAACATACTGTACCGACCGGGTAGCCAAAGGCGTTAGGCCAACGACTCGAAGCTCCTGGGTTCGAGTCCCGGCAGGGGTATGGGGGTCTTTTAACTCGAACGTGACGGGCCGAAGTCACCAGTTACTAGACTGGCCCATATACAATAAAGTTTTCACCAACACACTGTATTTTCTGTACACATATCTGAAATAACAGATACTGTGAGGATTGGTTGTATCATATTAAGACCTACAGTGAACGACGTTACGTGCGTATAGCCGGAAAAGTTACTAATAAATTTGGATCTGTTAGATATCCAAAAGATATA
>JAGDQP010000874.1:96470-113072 GCA_022664845.1 Lepisma saccharinum
TTTCCTACTGCTAGTGAAATTGAGGAAGGTAACCGACTAGCCGTTATAATAATTATGTTTAAAAGACTAATAAGAATTTGGATGAGCTAAAATATAAATATATACTCAAAATATTATATATGTTAAAGCTTAATGTGTTATTTTAAAACTTTACTTTTCCATAGTCTGTAGAGGTTTAAGTCCTAAATCCCCAAAGGATATTTGGTTTGATGAGGGCCTGATGATTTCGATTGGTCTAGGGTAGATAACACAAACACAGATTGACATTTTGCCATTCAACTTAACTGTTACTATTATGCTCACGATCATAATAATAACGAACTACATTCTGATAATTGCTTTATGTTGAATTCCTTTCGACACCAGAATGGAATTGTTATTGTCACAAATCCTGCCCAACCTCCGCTCAGGATTCACCAGATATCCCTAACAACACACGTGCTCTCAGTAACATCCCTGAAATATTGCTATGTCTCATTTAAGTTTCAGATTTTCAAGTTTCACTGTTATATGTATGGACAGTTCAGTTTGTTTCAAAGACTAGTTTGCAGTGAACTAGTTCGTTGGAAAGAGCAGTTCAGAAGACCAGTTCAGTAGTTCGCGACTGAGATGGTCTCCCTATAGCAGCAGAAGGGCTTTTCTGATCACGTGGTAGCCTTGAAGATGTGTGGTGGTTTCTAGTTCGCGAACTGCAACTTTTGTTCAAATAACGGTAAATTAGAATGAAAGAGATGTCCCCGGGCGGAAGTGTTGTTGCAATACCTCCCTCCCTCTGTGACCACTCCCTTCAAAGCAGCACGAAGGCCATGAAAGAGATGCATTGATGCACCCACCATTCTAGTCCGAGAGAGAGAGAAACGGAGTAAAACATCTGCTTGAGAAACATCACAAAAGCGAACGCGGTTGAACTTGAAATTTCCCGCGACTTGTCTACGACCGGGGCGGGGGTGAAGTGCGTAAATGTCCTTTTCGTCAGTAAAACTCCCTCTCGTATGCGCACGCATTTAGTTCACTACGCGAACCAAACTTTCTCCCTCTGTTGTGTATTGTGTTTCCTTCTATCTTTGCTGCTTTTCTACAGTTATATATGTGAGATGCGCACGCATTTAGTTTTTGCGAACTACACATCCCTACACTGTATATCAATCTGTTATATATCCGGAACGTAACAGTGTGATGTTTGTAACGTACTTTCTTCGCTACGTAGCAGTAACATAACATAAACGTAACACTAAAACTATGCGCGCTACACTTTTGTCATTTGTTTTATTGCTCAGGGGTGATGGCACTGGAACTTCTGGAAGTTTGACAGTCAATTGCAGGGAACTGACTGACTGAGCAAAATTCAAATTCTCGTGGTATTTAAAACGCGTAATCGACGTGTTGTTTTAAGTATTTCATTTTCTGGATTGTTAAGTGAAGAATCAGGTGAGTATATAATATAGTGACTAAAAAGTGATTGATTAAAGCATATAAGGGAGGAAACGACTACGGTCTTATTGTTAGGTACTATACCCAGCATTTGCCTTATGAAACTGAAAACTCGTGGAAAACCTCAGTCAAGATGGCTGGCCACTGGATTTGAACTAAGGATCATTCGAATATTACGCCAACATTCCAAGACCTGAGTTACGTTTACTCCGTCCGTTTGATTTCAATTTCTAATACAAAGAAGCAAATGGTATCTTCATTCCTGAACAGGATTTATGAAAAGAATCTTCCATATCTTTCCTTGGTCTCACCAGACGAACCTCGGGACTGTATCTAATGACAAGAACATGGATATTTCTCTCCATGTATCTGTCCATAAGCCTTAGTGGGGAATCGATTTGAAAAATAGAAAATTATCTTTGATTATGATTGTCTGATTTGTTTATGCAAACGGAAAATAGTCAACCTTAGATCTTCACGGAGGAAGCCTTATCATTTGTTTGCTTAGATACCCATCCGTTTCTCTTGTCCTATGTAGCAACTGGTGACAATTGCATCTCGTCTTGTTCCAAGCTTCAAAATCAATTATTGCTTTTACCTGTAATCTGTCGAATAAATATACCGTTACCACTCCCCCGGTTCCTCCTTTTCCACGCTTATTAATGCTAGTCAACTAGAGACGAACCATGTTTTCTTTCCGCCCACAAGATGTTTTTGTTTCCTACTTGGTACAGCAACAAATATTACTATCATCTCTCTGCCCAATTTGGCACATTTTATTTTTCAACTTGTCTGTGTCATATACCGCCGATTTTCGTCCTAACGAGAAAATAACCTGAAAGTATGGAGGGAGGGAGATGAAAGGGGGGTGTTACCTTTACAGTTTCCAAGATGGTTTTCAGTTCAGCCAAATGTAGCGGTTGAATGACTGCATTTACGGACTTAGGGATACACTTCCTGTTAAGAGAACATTTATGACAGGCGGCTAAATTTTTTATTAAAAAGACTGTTTTGAAGGGTGGATGCCTCGCAAATACCGGTCAAAGGATTATTTCATTGCCTTGCCGCTACTAGACCGTAGACGGGTTTTCATTTACCCTGCCCTCGCTAATAACATACCCTTAAACCGCCACATCTGATATCCACAATCCACTTCCTCCCAAAGTTGAAATAAACATACTGTTGTAATTCTTGAAAGAATATGTTCGATCAGAAATTAGTTTCACATTCATGTAGTTGATCCAAACCTTTGATTTCAAATTAGAAACAAGGAAAACTAAACTATACCTTAAAAAAGTACCCTGGCGGAGTCAGACCATGAGAAAAAGTGCCCTGGCGCCGCCAGGGCTGAAACACACCACTGCACGGGTGCACTTTGACGAAACCTTCCGAGACAGCATGCTGAAAATTCTGAGCCCTGACTCACCCGCCACAGTTAGAAAGAGATGGAAGCAAACGTACATCTCTATCATCTCCGCCAACCATGAACCCGGGCTGAAATGCATGTAACTCCCTGCTGCGCAGATTTTTTCATCTTCGGTGCTTCCTCCCTCCATTCGCTCCTTCCTTCCGTTTCTATTTTCACTTTTATTTTTTCGTCTTTTCCCCTTCATCTTCATTATTATTATTTTCCCCTCCCCTAAGTTTTTACTCTCTTTCCTTTAGGAAGCCTCTTACCTACTCCTAGCACCTCTGCACTTCCTTCTCCATTTGGTGTTTTCTTCGGCCCCTTCAGTTTTTTTCCCCATCTCCATAACCTAGTCACTTTGTTACCCAGCATGTTTAGGCAACATGGCGACTGCTTAGCACCAGTCCGCTCACTTGTGACTAGCGAAAGGAACAGTACATTGTGAAAACAAGAGTTAATCGTGTGTGCAATAAGAAAAATACCTAAACTGACTTACCTAACCTCCACATTCGTTTGTTCACTAATTTTATTAAATTTCCTAATGCGTTTATATATATATATAAAGAAAAAAAGTAATTTTCATTAAGAAAAAAATAAAAAAATACACCAGGGTTCCATCCCGGGTTCCTTGGATTAGCTTTCCGACATGCTACCAACACACTAAATTGGCAACTGGAAGCACATGCTTGGAAGTAATATTTAGTTTTAAGGAGTAATGCGCATACGCGAGAATGGTTCTACCTCGTGTGCTTATCCTATCGTTAGTCGCAAGTGTCCTCTCGGCCCATCTTTTCTTTTTTCATGTGAACATGCTACTGCGAAACGTTGCTACTTTTCTACTGTGTTTGTGATGTTCGTGTACGCCTGTCTTTATATTCTACTTTTTTACCATACTATATAGATATGCTTACACACACTCTCTCTCTCTTTTACACACACGCACAAATACCCACATTGCTTACCTTGTCAGCTATGGGGTTGGATATAGTACTTACTGGAACACAGTGTATCTACTTTATTCTAAGAAAGAGGTGATGTTCAATGTGCATGAAACTGTGTTATTGCAAATAATTCTGAGATTCGACATACAGTTCTATAATAAAACTGTTGGGAGCCCGTTACACATAAGATCCGTTAAACCCAAATGGAGAAGGACCCGGGTACCGAAAATGTCGAAGTAGAAACTAATGTTACACACCAACATACTGTGCCGACCGGGTAGCCTAAGGCGTTAGACCAACGACTCAAAGCTCCTGGGTTCGAGTCCCAGCAGGGGTATGGGGGGTCTTTTAACTCGAACGTGACGGGCCGAAGTCACTAGTTACTAGACTGGCCCATATACAATAAAGTTTTCACCAACACACTGTATTTTCTGTACACATATCTGAAATAACAGATACTGTGAGGATTGGTTGTATCATATTAAGACCTATAGTGAACGACGTTACGTGTGTATAGCCAGAAAAGTTACTAATAAATTTGGATCTGTTAGATATCCAAAAGATATATTCAGATGGCCACTAAGAAATTGCGAGTCAAAGCCAACCATCTTTTTTATCATTTTTACTGCTATTTGAAATAATGTTTCCTACTGCTAGTGAAATTGAGGAAGGTAACCGACTAGCCGTTATCATAATTATGTTTAAAAGACTAATAAGAATTTGGATGAGCTAAAATATAAATATATACTCAAAATATTATACATGTTAAAACTTAATGTGTTATTTTAAAACTTTACTTTTCCATAGTCTGTACAGTTTTAAGTCCTAAATCCCCAAAGGATATTTGATTTGATGAGGGCCTGAAGATTTGGAGTGGTTTAGGGAAGATAACACAGATTGACATTTTACCATTCAACTTAACTGTTACCATTATGCACACGATCATAATAATAACGAACTACATTCTGATAATTGCTTTATATTGAATTCCTTTCGACACCAGAATGGAATTGTTATTGTCACAAATCCCTAACAACACACGTGCTCCCAGTAACATCCCTGAAATATTGCAATGTCTCATTTAGGTTTCAGATTTTCAAGTTTCACTGTTATATGTATGGACAGTTCAGTTCGTTTCAAAGACTAGTTTGCAGTGAACTAGTTCGTTGGAAAGAGCAGTTCAAAAGACCAGTTCATTTAGTTCAATAGTTCGCGACTGAGATGGTCTCCCTATAGCAGCAGAAGGGCTTTTCTGATCACGTGGTAGCCTTGAAGATGTGTGGTGGTTTCTAGTTCGCGAACTGCAACTTTAGTTCAAATAACGGTAAATTAGAATGAAAGAGATGTCCCCGGGCGGAAGTGTTGTTGCAATACCTCCCTCCCTCCCTCTGTGACCACTCCTTTCAAAGCAGCACGAAGGCCATGAAAGAGATGTATTGATGCACCCACCATTCTAGTCAGAGAGAGAGAGAGAGAGAAACGGAGCAAAATATCTGCTTGAGAAACATCACAAAAGCGAACGCGATTGAACTTGAAATTTCCCGCGACTTGTCTACGACCGGGGCGGGGGTGAAGTGCGTAAATGTCCTTTTCGTCAGTAAAACTCCCTCTCGTATGCGCACGCATTTAGTTCACTACGCGAACCAAACTTTCTCCCTCTGTTGTGTATTGTGTTTCCTTCTATCTTTGCTGCTTTTCTACAGTTATATATGTGAGATGCGCACGCATTTAGTTCTTGCGAACTAAAATCTGTCAAGCCTCTGCACTAGTTCGAACTGGTCAGTAAAAAGACCAGTTCGTTCGCGAACTACACATCCTTACACTGTATATCAATCTGTTATATATCCGGAACGTAACATTGTGATGTTTGTAACGTACTTTCTTCGCTACGTAGCAGTAACATAACATAAACGTAACACTGAAACTATGCGCGCTACACTTTTGTCATTTGTTTTATTGCTCAGGGGTGATGGAACTGGAACTGGAAGTTTGACCGTCAACTGCAGGGAACTGACTGATTGAGCAAAATTCAAATCCTCGTGGTATTTAAAGCGCGTAATCGACGTGTCGTTTTTAGTATTTCATTTTCTGGATTGTTAAGTGAAGAATCAGGTGAGTATATAATGTAGTGAGTAAAAAGTGATTAAAATTTTTGTTATGATATCAGTTTTATATTATTTTTCACAAGAAACAAATGGCAATGTACACTGCAACGGCTTGTCACTTTAGGTTACTACTTGTGTTACTGGTCATGTAATCACACTCATCGTTGCAGGATAAGGATGAGTCATCGCTTCGTCTAAAAGTGTTATTGTGAAACATTTACGTGCCGTTTTAAGAAACAAAAAATGATTTGAAAATTAATGGTGTCCACACATCCCACATGGAGTTAAGATGAAATATTTGTGTTTTAGCAAAGTAGTTAATGGATATAGCAGAGGTTTAGACTAGCGATACAAATGTTAGAGGCAGCCGGCTTGCAATATCATATTGTTCACCAATTATTTTGGGTTTCGTTTATATCACATATGCATTTTGCAAGAAAAAGGTTGTCAATTCCGTTCAGCCTAAAGTACGTTACTTATAGAAAACGTGTTGTTAATTCAATATCGTGTTTGTTTACATGCAGTGATTGATTCAAAATTAATTCAATTTTTCAATAATATTCGTGAAACTTCGAACTTTACATAAACCTAACCTAATATTTCTGCTATCCCTAACCACCTTTTCTTACTAACGGTCTTTCTGAAAAGTTGATTACATTAATCAATGTGATTCAGAAGGGCCTTAAGCCACTGTTTTAGTTGTCTCACATGTAAGTTGGGATACAATCCTCTGCATGGGAGGCAGCTAACACCCGTCTCAAGTCGTGGAGGCTTGAACTGTGGGCTACAGTGTGGGAGTCAGCTTATGTATCCGATACTGCAGACCCTTTCTCGAGCTTGTTGTGAGAGGGGACTTTATTGAATCACCTACATCTTTTATTTCAAAAAATTTATCCTTGTTTTAAAATAATAAGATGCATGAATATTTACAATAACACTTGAACTATCCTTCAAATACAACATAATTAAAACAACATACTAGCTTCTTCTATCATCAATCTGTCTTGCAGTATTAACAATTAAAGCCACTATATTATCTGTCTTTTCCTTTATACTAATCTTCACAAAATAACAAAACCTAATTTGAATGTTTAGTCTAATTACAGAATCCTTGAATCGAAGAACTTTGAAAAGTTTCTTTTATCCGTGAGTGGTGCGCTGAAGTGAATTTGAATCCAAAACAGAGACTTATCAAACATTATATATATCAATAGACAATCATAAATAAATAAATAAAAAAAAAAAAAAACCTTGTTTAATCCAGTTTTGATAGTTTGTCACGCGTGAGCGTAGGCGGGTTCGACAAGAAGAAAAGTAAGTACTTGTTTTTGTTATAGATTTGTGTTTTGATTTGCCTGACCTATCTTGGGTTAAGTTTACCTTTTATAAAAATTCCGTATTTTTCGTGTTAACTTGTTAAATCTAACCTATTTTTTATAATTTAACTTTACCTAACCTAACCTGATCCCTAACGAAGCTTAGTTCAACTTGACTGGAGTGAACCTGACTGCTAAACCAACTTAGTATATTGGTTCTATCTAAAGTTACCAATGCACTGAAATTCTACTTATTACAATAGTATCGAAATTTTCGCACTGGTTGTTTACAAAATCTAGATTATTTCTATTCAACAGAAAAAAAATCATTCAATTGATTTCGCGTTTTCATTGTTGTTTACATATGATGGTTCAATGACCGTAAGTTGTTTACAATATTACGTTTCAAATGCTTTACATAAGTAAAAAAAATAGTACAAAGGAGTTTTCGTATAGTTGTACACCGATCATAATACAGTAAGAAGGTGACCAGTCTTCATCGCTGGTACTGATATCTCAGTGCAGCGCCAATAAAAAATATCCTTGCACTTGAAGAATTTGGTTTGCCGATTGAATTTTATTATTTTGGTAGACAAACGCGGGGGTTTGTTTACCTTTGTAACCTCGTATATTATTTTCAAAAATATCGTATCCGGATTATTTTATGGCTTTAAGGATTTGTTTTTCAGGTATTCTAGAAATTTAGTCAATATTTCCAGTGAATTTGCTATCATTTTCCGAACTTTATCCTATTTTGAAGAAAAAGATTAATGGAAGCTTACCCGCTTTTCCTCAATTTGTAAACTATAAATGACCTTTAAGGTTTAGTTTACAAGTATTGCGAATGACGTTCAAAGTTGTTGCAAATATTGTGCGATTTCAATCGAATTTCAGTTTTGCTTACGTAACTACTAGTAGTAAAAAAAAAGTTTCACATCAAAATATTCGGTTTTCGTTCTAAGTTCGGAAAAGGGAGAAAAAAAGTCATGAATGCATTTTACACTGATTCATACCTTCTCAATATTTACGATTTGTATTGCGAATGTAATTCCATTTTATTTTTAGGAAAAAGAATAAAATACGTGTCGACTAGTACTCGATTTCTTTTTTTTTTCTTTTTGGGGTTATAACTTTTCGATTTCGTAATTCATTCTTACCTTTACGTTTATAATTTACTTTGTTCTAATTGCCTTAATTTTATGATTAATTTTAAAAAGATTCTTTCTCTTTTTCTTTTCTCATTTACATTCAAATTCCAAAGGTTTTCAGTTGCAGTCTACAAGACTCCGAAATCAATCCCACGTTGTTTCTGTTGCATCTTTTGAGATGTTTCTCACAAGATACAACAGTAACGTGTTTGGAGATTCCAGGTTCTTCCAGATTGAATATTCAGTCCTTGGTTCGAATTGTTTTTGGAATCTTTTGCCAAATTTGGATTTTGATCTTTCCCAAAATTCTCATTCCTGTCCTCAACCATTTTTGGAAAACTAGAGTGCCCGGTGGTTTGACACTTCCGGTTTCCACTGTTCCAAACATTAATTTTCCAAATATTTTCATTGTGCCTCACAAACTTGACGTTCGATTGTCAGAGCTTGAGGGTCATTATTTATTTATATTTCCACCAATATTAATTACACTATGTGTTTATTTCTTTTTCTTTTAATTCCCTAACAGTTCATTTGAATTTTTGCAGTGTAAGGGTTCATGCATAAAATTAGTTATATCACTGCAATGAGTATACAATGTTTCAGAGACGTGACATTGTAAGGTTCCTGCAACATCCCACGGGAAGTTACAAAGCGCGGACATTTCCACGTTTCTGAAACATTGCTGAAACATGATTGTAACGTATATGTAATGTTACCAATGTTACGTAATTGTAACGTGTCTGAACCATTGTGTGTTGTACGGGATACTATGTGCGGAATTAGTTATCCAAGATGTCACCCTACTTTAAAACTCAATTTGTCAAATGGTCCCCATACTATTACGTGCCGATAGCTATTGCCGGTGGTTGTTTGCACCGGGTGTTGCACTCAAGCCCACTGCCAGCTACAATACGAAACATACATACAATTAAATATTTGTATTAGTGCAACAAAAAATTACGGGGGGGGGGGCTCATCCAGCGCCCCCTCCACTAATGCCGCACACGTGCCAGGGTGACGCCACGGTCCGGGGGCAATACAAGTCACCTTTCACTATGCTCAGAATACAACATACCACAATACTACAACGTATGAAATTCGCTGCAAATATTACCCTCCATTTATTTCTCTGTTTAATTGACTTATTTTGTAGATACAGAAAAGTGATATACGTATTGCAATTTTTTAGTTCTGTGTGACACTGACAATGTGAAATATTCAAAGGGGTTGTCAAAACTCTGGTAGAAGGCCATCTTCATTCAATTTTTAACTCAGACAAGTAAACTTTGTTGCGCTACTTTTACGGTTATTTGTTTCTTGTATCATCATTAAAGGCAATTCAATAAAACTGTGTGGCTTGATTGTACTAGATCTATTACAAAGTACCTAAAGAAACTTTTATACGGCACTTTGTTAATATACAGACTTAGTACAAATATCACTATATTCACTTCAGTTCCATTACAATATAGCCCCAGTGATTCTAATTACATTTATAATTATACATTTATACACATAACTCCATACAACCTACACCATAATACTATTTACACATGGGATATCATATAATATTTACATACACATACATAATTTTACAATATATTATTATTACAATTCACAACATCCAACTAGACTGACCAACTTTTGAACATACAATTGACAAGATGGTTTGTACTTACAATAGAAAAATAGCAATTTAAATTATAGCACGTCAAATATGTAATATAATTTATGCATATTCGTTCGCCGCAGCAGATTTGCATCGACTAGAATTTTCCAGACTATCAATACTAATATAAAATTGTATTTGTTGGTTATAACGTACATTGAAAATTAATGACAATGCTTGATTATTAAAAATACAATTTTTATCTTTTAAAAATAACTCCTCTGAAAGTCAACACGGGAGCCGGGATGATAATAAATAGCTAAAATAGGGAGTTCCCGGGAAATACGGGGAGTTGGTCACCCTACATACAACTAATGTGCCTCAGAATTTAGTAACTGAAAATTTAGTTTCAACAACTCGATTAGTTTTTACATTTTGGAAAAGGTTGTGTACTTTCTCTTGCTGCCCTTCCGAATTTGACTGTTATTTTTTGCTCTCCAGTAATTGTTCAAAAGAATATTAATGGCACTCCAACACACAACACGTGTAATACAATTTAATTGATGGCCTGCTTCACAGCACAACCAGTCATCATCATATTAATCCAATACAAATATTTCAGTCATAGAAGTTGCAATACCACGTTGATTAGTTTCTTTTAAAAATAACTCCTCTGCATCTTCTAAAATCTTTTTAACAAAACAATACACAATCAACACAATATTTACAATAATTTCTGGAGGATACAGCAATCCACCTCTATCCAATTTTGAAATAAGGATGTTTGGATCAGAATTAATAGCCATCTTTCTATCAACAGTAACTTTCCTGAAACATTCTTCACATTTTAGATGCTTAAGCACCTGCCGAGAACAATACCCTGAAATGTACGTAATCACTGGAAGGTCCTTCAACTTCGTATCCTCTATTTCTTTCTCGCTAAGGATATTACTCTCCGGATTATATGAAATTGAATCCGAAGACGAGTTACTGGTGCTATCATTTTCAGGAGAGACAACGCTTGACGATGTAATTTTAAAATTAAATTTTAAAGCGCTCGGCAAACGCAGTTTATTTTCAACCTCAAATATTTATCTCAGAGAAACATTATAGTTACAACCAGCCAATTGCCTGTATTTTCCAAACCTAGCTTCAAGAGCATCAGTTTGAAATTTTCCAGGTAGTATGCAGCAAGCTCCTAGTTCTGTAGCACAATAGTCTGCTAATTTCATACAACATTTGTGCTATGTTTCAGGACCAGCATAGTTTCTTTACTGAGAGCTTTGGTTCCCAGATTATCCCACAAATCAAACCAAAACAAAAATTTCTCTAAAAATACATGTTTCTGATCATCTGCGTTATTTGTGAGTGGTTCTTCCATTTCATCCATGTGTTGTTCACCTTTACATGATGTTTTAACATTTATTATTTTCCACCAAGTTAAAATTATTTTTATGAAATAAGCTGTTTCTTCATAATGCGGTATGTTTATACGGTAGTTGGACCTAATATTAACAAAGCTTGGATTACGAATTTATTAAAGATTTGTATAGCTAATTTCACACTTTGACGCTCTAAGTTTGAGGACCAAAGTGCTTTCACAGAAAGATTGTAACTAACTAACCCTATGGCTTATGGAACTCGCAAGTTCATCGCAGTAGTAACAAACGTTAGCCATTGGATTCTATCCTGGGCAATATCAAGCCAGTTTTCATCAGGAACACCTACTTCTCGAAGATCTCTTCTAATATTGTCCTCCCAACCAGGATATAATCTTTGTTTTCCCCCCATCCGAGCTACATGGCCTCCCCACCTTAGTCGTCACGATTTCATTATTTTTACAACATCTGGTGAATCCTACAGTCCGTGGAATTCTTCATTATGCAGTCTCCTCCACTCTCCAGTCATCTCGTCCCGTTTCGGCCCATATATCTTTCTCAAAACCTTATTTTCAAATACACGTAATTTATGTTCATCTGCTAGGGTCGTACTCCAACTTTCGCAACCGTAAAGTATTACCGGCAGAATAACCGTTCTGTATATTTTCAATTTCAATTTCCTTGATATTAATCGTGATGTTAGAAGTTTTGGGACTGAATAGAAACATGCGTTCCCCGATACTTAGCTACTTTTTATTTCTTCCGTTACCTCGTTTTTGCTTGTTACGTATGCTCCCAAGTATTTAAATTTGTTTACTTTCTCTATCACCTCATCCCTAATTCTTATGTTTTTAATTCCTTCAATTCCCTGTGTTTCGGCTTATCATGTATTTTGTTTTATCTGTGTTTACCTGTAGACCTATCTCATCGCACGCTTCTACTAAGACATCGGTGTTGCTTTGTAGTGCATCTATATCGTCCCCTATTAAATCTACATCATCCGCGTATACAAACAGTTGATTCAGACCATTCAATGATAATCCCTTTTTGTACCCTTTAATTTTTAAAATCGCATATTCTAACGCAAAGTTAAACAGTAATGGTGGCAAGGCATCGCATGAAAGATTGTAACTAAATTTCAATAATTTATTGTGTTCTAAAATATGCAGTGATCTAACACTTGCGAAAGAAGCAGTGACAATTTTACTATTTTCAAAGTTCGGATAAGACAGATTCAGATTTGGGTCTTTCAAATTTATCCAATTGTTTCGCACGCATTTCAAAATATGAACAGTGTCAATTAAAAAGAACAAAGGTCTTGTGGCATCTGATGGCTCAGAGTAGACAATGCTTAACTTAGGTGGACTGGAAAAATATGAAACAGTTTTACGATTAATGAAATCATTATCAGTAATTATACATACAACTTTAAAACCATTTTTTTTTCAGTTCATAAATAACATTTTGCACAACAGAGTACAATATTTCTGCGTTGAGGTAATATATGAACAACATCCTTGAAAGTAGAAATATACTTCCTACCATAAAAACATGCGCACTGGTTGCGAGGTGAGTTGCATTAAAAGCGTTCGTGACAATTTCCCCCCACTTGAAATCTGCTAATAACTAAATATGAATTTCATCCATCATTAATGTAACATGTTTTTCACTATCCTTGATGGAAGGAAATTTCTCTCTTATATATTTAAGAAAGTGTTCATCCCGTTGCTCCAGATTAGGATTTGTATGAATAGTTACAAAGTTTCCTCAACGTAGTGTCACCTGGTAAAATTACACGATTTGAAATTCTTAAATATCTGTAAGCACAAGGTGATATAAGGTGCAATATTGAAGAAAAAATCAAAGTATCTGTGTCGTATCTATAACGATCTTTTTTACATACTGTTAATTAATTTGGGATAGAACAAAGTCTAGAGCCTGCTTATTTTCCACTTCAACTGATTGCTTCATATATTCTACAAGATTAGTAACAAGTTCCAAAACTTCTGCACACGACAAACTACTTCCTTCCATGTTTTCAATAAATTGAAGCACATTTTCGACTTCAGTTAGCGTAGTAATTTTATCTATAAATTTGGAGGTAACTGGTACACTTCGAAAGAACACTTTCACTGACAAATTACTGTCAATAACAATGTGATTAATCTTTGAAACATTTTCAGGGACCCAATACAAAAATAACACGAATTCAGTTTTTTTGATGCAGCCCCAATTAGAGAGCTAAGTCGGAGATGCTGAATTTTCTGTAGAAACTCTTCAAAAGACTCAAAACTTCTTTTGGACCAATATTCTGCGTTTTTTCGCTATCAGAAATTGCTTCTTGTAATGCTTTAACTTGACATTAGTCTTTTCTTTCCTGGGGCGACGTTCGCACCGGTATATTTGCATTACTTGACGTCAGATAAGATGTACACAGTCCGACAATTAAGTAATGACTGATTTTATTCTGACGAAACAAACAAAAGTAATTGAATAATACCTGTTTATTATTCGAAGTACATCCCTCCTGCATCAATACAACGAGTGGCACGATCACACAAGGAGTGGAATGACTTCTGCAACTCAGTTTGTGGTATGGCCCGTAATGCCGCTGTCACAGCTGCTTGGATGTCTTCAACCCTGTCGAAAAGTCGTCCTTTCAATGGCAACTTCAGCTTAGGGAACAGGAAATAGTCACAGGGGGACATATCTGGTGAGTAGGGGGGATGATTCAGCACACACTTGTTTTGTGACCAAATATTCCGCATCAAGTACTGCTCGGTGAGCTGGAGCGTTGTCATGGAGAAGGAACTAGCTACCTGGGTTGAGTATTCAGGCCGAACACGACGTATTCTCTTCAACAAACGCTCCAAAACACCTAAATAAAACTGAGCATTAACTGTGTGACCTTCTGGTACAAATTCATGATGAATGATACCCTTACTGTCGTAGAAACAAATGAGCATTGTCTTCACTTTTGACTTTTGGAGACGAAGTTTCTTTCCTTTTGGAGAATCTGGAAACTTCCATTCGGCACTCTGACGTTTAGTAGCTGGATCATAACGAAAACACCAACATTCGTCTTCTGCAACAATGGACAGAAGGAAATTATTCTTCCTATGGGCAGTTGCAATGATGTCACGGGCGTAATCAACACGCGCTTGTTTCTGTTCATCAGATAATGAGTGTGGCACAAACCGCGCTGCGACCTTCTTCTTGCCTAATCTTCCACTAAGATCTTACGAATTGTCTCCCTGTTAACACCAAAGTCACCTTCCATCATTCTCACAGTCACACAACGATCTTCTTGCACACGTTCACGGACCTTTTCAATCAGTTCCTCGTTACGAACAGAAATTGGACGACCCGGCCGAGGTTCATCGTCAATCGATTACACACCACTTTTAAAACGTTCATACCATCTAAATATCTGTGCACGAGACAAACAAGTATCACCATACACTCTCCGCATCAACTCAACAGTTTCTGTGCCACTTTTCCCGAGTTTGAAACAGAACTTGATATTCGCCCTCTGCTCCATGACGCTGGCGTGACAAAGGCCTTTCACTTACTGCTGGTACTGACGTCATATTTCCCGTTGTGCTTCACGCGGGACCATGCGGTGTTGCCAGGTCGTAGATGAAGGATTACTCTCTCGAACTCACATATTGGTTTCTATTTTGCATTCTCTGTTTTGTCAGAATAAAATCAGTCTCATTACTTACTTGTCGGACTGTGTACAACCGGAAAATATGCAAGGCACAGCATCGGGTCTTAACCGAGGCCTTTCAAGACGTGCAGTACCTATCTGAGCAGTCCGAGAGTCAGTAGCTTTTGTCTCCCACTCAACATCCCCTTCTTTAAAGTCCACATAACAAACCTATGACAGAATAATAATCCCTGATAAAATTTTGTAAAGATATAATGCATGCACGTCACAATAATGAAAGTATTATAAATTAATACTTCGAATATTTCCTTCTACAGTAGTTTAAACAAGAGTAGTTTAAAGCTTGCATTAAAATAGTTTAATACAATAACTCTAATTTTACTGTTATTTATTCTGATTTATTGCAATAGATAAAAGTTTAAGTAATTTACATAAGTGAACTACACAGTTATTTCGGCTGTTCGTTTTCGTCCCATCGATTTACGGCAAGTGGATTCGAGATCGAAGTGAAAGAGTTTATTTACATGAAGCGCTTATTACATGTTATAGGGATTTTGTTACTGGGAGAGTATTTTTCTGGGGGAAGGGAAAGATTAGGTAACGACCGGGACCTTGTCTAGACACCATACAGGCATTCGTCTGGTGAAACTAAGGAAAATCCTGGAAAACATCAGCCTCTATGGTCGGTAGCAAGATTGGAACTTGTGATGGGTACCCACTGCATTGCAATAATGAGAAATATTATTCACATTATTGCCATGCAGTGGGTACTCTGTTTTAGGAATAAAATATTGATTGTACTATCGAAAAATGCACTTCCTTTACTCTTTAAATGAGTCAACTTTTTTATCACTTCTATACTTTTTTCACATTCTTATTTGTAATAAACATTTACGAAGAAGTTAGAGCTTTAATGAGTGATTTTGATAGCCTAGGCAAGAAAAATTAGACGTGAGGCGGAGGGGGAGTCTAGCTGATAGCCTTTTACTTTCACAAAGAGCTAGGAAGAACATTAAATCTTTCACATTGCTCGCTTTATATTGAAGCTCGATGCAAAAGTGAGTGCACTGGAATATACCAGAACATCTCGTGCAAATGTACAAGTACACAAAATGATCAAATGTAGACGCATTTAAGGCGTACATTTTTTTACAGTGAACGATTTTATTTAATTTATAAAATGTAACTTATAATTCTCAACACAGCTCAGTTTTCGGCATGGGACATTGGTAGCGTTCTTAGGGATTAGGGCCAATTCATTTGATTTGATTTGATTTATTTTCATTCTGATGACCAGATTCCATGCACAAGCATTCTGGTATAGAATACGTCATTACAGATACATGTAATACAGATTGCACACACACACACAGACACGTCAATACATACATATAACATATAAGAATTACTATTACAATGAATACAATACAATGTTACAATGAATACAATATATAAACAAGATAGAATTGCAAAGAATAGAAAGAAACGCAAATTCTACAAAGAAAATAACTTGCTACCACACAAGAATACAAACATATTTACAAAAATAATATTATCAGAAAATGATTTATGTTGCAGTGAATGGACAAGGATAA
>JAGDQP010000874.1:113472-139612 GCA_022664845.1 Lepisma saccharinum
TACAGCTCTTGAAATTCTGAAACGAATGATGCAAGTTTGATCTATCTAGGGCAAATAGTTTTTGAGTTTCGGTCTTTTAAAGGTTTCGAAACGCGTAAAAAATCAGTAATTTTTTTTATTTTTAACAGTTTATAGCTCAAAAACATGAAAATTTTTATTTTTGACCGTATTTTTTATCCTTACCAATAACTCTACGTATGTACAAAAAATCCGATTTTCGAGACTTCAAGTTCCAGACCATTGATTGATAGACACGTGTTTGATCTTTGGTCTAAACGAATTATATTTTTACACCTACATTTTACTGAAATGTAGGTTTCAGTCTTACTCTACTGAAGGATTGAAAAGTATTTTTTATATTACGATAATATCTAATTAGTTTCTTATAGCATAAACCTTTCATTGCTCAGATTTTGTTCTGCGCAAGAAGATATAAGTGGCCACTATTCATTTATCCAAGAATCGAAACAGAATACTAAAGTTTAAAGTTAAATGCTTGAATTTCTGTCGCGTAAATTTTATTAGAACTGCATAAAATTGTCTTAATAAATACATTTTTACATGCTTTTCTTTAACTCACAATATTTCAAACGTGTCCTCATTCATTTCGGGACGTCATACAATGATGAAATTTTGCACAGGGCGTTAGTCGGGTGACAATACAATATTCAATTGCTACTTTCATATATTTCTATATATTTATGTATTTTAAAAAAAAAAAATATTTTTTAGTAAGAACTTCTTTATCCTAAAATAAATACTAGACCGCAACGATGTTGCGTTTGATTGATTGTAGAACACTTTAGGATTTGGGTGGCAAAAGCATTAGCTTGCTGTTTTTGTTAAGTTGCTCAGCTCAAGATAGTACTAGTGAGAGTTAAAAACATAGATAACTGTAGTACAGCTGTTAAAGTAATTAATTTATTGTAAGATAAAAAAAAGACTTTTTAAAGACATACTTTTCTTAAACAATTCGTATTAAAAAGAAATAAAAAACTTTGGTTCTCCATGACTAAAAAGAAAAGCATGAGGCGCGCTCTCATACACAGTCACAATAAACTCTTCAATTGACATCCCCCGTTCTTTTCATTTTAGTCCTCATTCATTTTATTATTATTATTATTCAATTAAACAAAATTATTTTTTACGTTTTAGTACGAATTGTTTAAGAAAAGTATGTCTTTAAAAAGTATTTTTTAATTATTTTTTTCGAGTTATTTCTGTGTTCGGATACTTTTTCTCAAGCTCATACTTTGTGACCTAAATCCTAAAGTGTTCTGCAAGCAGTCAAACCCAGTGTCGTTGCAGGCTAGTATTTTTTAGGATAAAGTAGTCCATATTAAGAAAAATAAAATATGCTTTTAAAATATATAGAAATATATTAAAGTAACAATGGAATATTGTATTGTCACCCGACTTACGTCCCTGTGCAAAATTCCATCGTTGATCATTTGGTCTCAGTTTAATATCTAATAAGTAAGTTTTGAACCGTGCATTTAACACATATTGGATATTAAATAAAATGTTACCTCCCACCCATGGAAATCACTCGCAAACCATCATCGGTTCACCTTACCCAGTTATTTATATCATTTACATGCCTCGGAACAAAATATCAATCAAATAATTTACTTATATTTGACTGTAATTTCACATGAAAAAAATACAGATATGTTTGTTAGATTTTTCAGTTAAGCATGTTGGTTGGCTGCCTGTCATCACGTAAGGTAGTCAGTGTATACCGTGTGTGCAGTGAATAGTTTGAAGGATACAGTCTAATAAAACTCACTTTGGTTTTCCTTGTTCTATTTGCATCGTTCAAACTTTTCTTGTGAATAATCTGGTGTGTGACCAGTTTGTTATTCGAAACAGATAAACAGTTATTATAACATCATGAGCGATCCACAAAAGTACTATCGAAATTGTACTTTACAAATTGAATGTAGGCAACTAACATTTAGACCAGATATATTGGAAATTCATGAAAATAGCGAAGCATATGCAATTACTACCAGCAGAGGTGATCCAGATTGAAGTGAATCGGTATTGCCATTTTATATATGTACAAGTGGCAAGTGAGCAAATCTTAAATAGAGTTCTTCAATTAACAGGTAAGGAAGTTACATTCTGTTTCAATCAACAGGTGTTTCACCTTCCAGTTTCCATAGTGGTGGAAGATATAACGAGCATTCATATAGTAACTTTACTACATGACTTTCCAAATAATGAACTAACTACTTTCTTGTCACAAAATGGTGCCGTCATTAGTATTGAGAAACAAAAGTACTCTGGAAAAAGTATTTACGCGGATGTATATGATGGTAGACGTACCATTCTAGTGAAAAGAAACAATACTGTCCTCCCAATCTATACCGTTATTAACAATTATAAGGTACAGTTATTCACAAACGAACCAATTAGATGTGCAATATGTGGAACTACTCAACATAGACACATACATTGTCCCAAAAGAGATCATGCTTCAACACGTGGACCAAAACCTCATAATCAAGCTAGTCAGGATACTGTAAAACCAAAATTTTCCTCGGATGCTTTCCCTAACCTAGTAGGTCCAAGATCTACATTTGCCTGGTTGGCGAACAAAAATAATGTTGAAAACCCTACTAGTTCAGATTCTGCTACGATTACTACGTCACCCATGCATTTACAGAAAATTATTTCGAACACAGTCATGTATCAGCCGTCACCAGTTTGTGACCAGACGGACCCAGTAGATGGCCAGACCAATGAACAAGTATCTGATACACAGACGTTTGTATTGGAACATGAAAAAGTGATTTCCAGTGACACTTTCATCACTATTGCCGAAATTCATAATACCGACTCCATAACTCCGCCCTTAAGCGTGAAAGACTCTAGTGAACCCATGGTGGATACAGTTTCATCCCATGATAGTGATTCATCAGTGGATACAGAACTTACCAATTCTGACTTAGCGCAAGGAAATTCCTTGGTTCTTCAACGTAAAATTTCCAAAAAGCGTAGAAAATCCAAACATAAATCTGGTCTTGGAAAACAACGTAGAACACAATAAAAGGTCCTTTTTTCATAGTGGCTTTTTGAAAGTGATGATCAACATTTTCATTAGTTTATTGTTTCAATTTTATCTCACCAGTGGTTATCAATGTATAACTAGCAGTGTGGTGTATTTTCACATACAAGAAGTTCATTTTGTCCCCTCCCCCCTTGTTTTCACTCTCTCTCTTTTGGTGCATGATCAAATCACATAATGTGGAAAATTTGTTTATTTTTTAGTGTTAATCTTCAAACAATGCAAACATATGGTATCGGAACGTTCAACGTCTCAGCAGCAACAACATTCTGGTAAATGGCTGTATTTGGAACAACAACTAAGAACTTTGAACATAGACATTTTAATTACTGCTGAAATGGTAACTTATACGAATACGTCTGCCATCTATGACTTTAATAACAATTATTTACCCAATGATACCCGTGGCGTGGGTATTTTCAGTCGTGGTGATATCCCTCCTACAAATATAGTTAATCACAGTGGTAGAATAATTTATGGTTTTATGCAACACATCTTAATCATTGATGTTTACGCTAAAAGTGGTACGCAAAATAGTACGCAGCGACATAATGTATTTCTTTTTGACCTTGCGCAATTACTTATACGATACCAAAATTCTCCTATCATTATTACAGGGGAAGTAAATATGTTTCCCGGTGCTATTGATACAACGTCTGATCAAAAACCGCGTGTTCCGTACCTATCCTTTTTACAAAATTTCAACTTAACAGATCTCTGGCGAACAATGTATCCTCAAGTGCCAGGCCACACGTATCAGCATTATAAAGGATCCAGTACAATAGATATGGTACTGGTAAATACTCTGATGTTGAAATCTATCAAACGAATCTCACTTCATAAAATGGCCTGGTCAGATCATTCACTAATTGTAGCTTATTTTGATTTACCGCCAACAAAATTTTTAAAAGCTAATTTCCAATGGAAATTCCATAATAAACAGACTCCATGCAAGGAATTGGCATTTTATTCAGCAAACAAAAAACATCAAAGTGCGCAGAATACGCTAAATCAGTTTCGTATGATTGCTTTTCTCAATGTGGACCAAAAAATTCTTGTGAAACTGTTATATTTACGCATAAAAAAAATTGCTCCATCTATTCTCAACACACAACAAAGTGGTTTGGCTTCAACAACTCCAAGTTTTGAACTTCTAATAAATATCAAAGAAATGATTCGAACTCAAACTCCTATAAAGGAGAAAAATGTAGGCTTATTAAGTTTGGACTGTATGGCAGCCTTTGATATGGTAAATCATCACTATTTTCTGACTATATTACAGAATATGGGGTTGCCCGTTCCTTTTATACAGCTCTATCAAAACATATTACGACACAGGTCATTACGTTTAATGGTGAATAACTGGTTATCTGCTCCTTTTGCTTTACAACAAGGATTTATACAAGGTTCATCGTTATTTTTTTGCACAGCCTTAGCACCTATTCTCAACTATATTCAAAAAGCACTAACAGGATGGACCTTTCAATCAGCCACAATTAAATTATATGCCTATCTAGATGACGTACAGAATCTATCATCCAATAATCAGATCCAATACAGAACTGGATTTCATAGTAACATTTTTTGAAAGGCTTAAATATACAGCTGGATTTCATATTAATTACAACAAGACCAAATTATTATTATTATCTGATGAAGCACGTACCAACTTTAATTCTCCTTTTGAAATAGTATCTCAACAGAAAATTCTGGGCATCAATTAGACAAACAATGTTCAACGTACTCAATTTCAAACATCTAAGGAACTAGTGCATAAAGCAATTGGTATCATGAAACAATATCAGGATGTTTTCACCACGTTAAAAGCACGAATTCAATTTATCAACATTTTTATATATAGCAGATTTTATTATTTCCTACAACTACTTTCTTTTCCTATCACCATAACAGCTTTGCTTACTAAACATGTTGGATACTTTTTATGGCACAATACAACTTTCCGTCTCAATAGAAATATATTATATTTACCGGTGAATCAAGGTGGATTAAACCTAAAAAATATTGTAATTCATACTTTGGCTTTACAAACACACCGTATTGTCTATATTGTTACCCGAACCTCCACCGCTATCAGTCAAGAAATTTATAATCTTGTAATGCATTTCATGAAACTGGCTTCCCCTATGAACCAAAATCCGTGGGCTACTCTTGTTCCGGACATGGTACAACCAATGTTAAATATTGCATATGCCTTATACAGTCACACAGCAGTGAACATGTGGACAGTACAACATTGGTATCAATATTTGTTTAAGACTTATTATCAACCTCAATTTCATACACTTTTTAGAAGTGCAAACTGTTATATGCGTACCATCTGGTTAAATGTTCATGCTATAAATATGTATGCAATAGCCCAAAATGCACGGTATTTTATTATACATAATCTTGTACCTACAAAAGACAAATATTTCCAACTTAAAATTACAGATAATAATCAATGTGATCTCTGTCATAATACAGCCAATTTACTTCATTTTTTAACACAATGTAATAAAATACAATGATATTTTATATACAAAGTAGAATCAATTTAATTGTTCAACAAGTTTCTGTAAATAATGTTTTCACGAATTATGTACTGTTTCCATCATACCATTTCTACCATAAAACTCGTTAAAAACTGGTGCCTTGGTTAATTCAAATAGTGCTACAGATACTCCGTATTGAAAAGATTTCTCCTATTTTAGTGATTGTGGAAAAAAGACTCAAATATAAACTACAACTATATAACTGGAACAACAAATACATTTTTGCAGACTTTTTACATCTATTCTAGTATCCCACCTCTGGTTCTTACTGTCATGTAATTGTGTTCAGAGTAGTTAAAGTATAATTTAGCCCAAGGTAATTTACCTTTCATATCATAACCATTATAGTATGACCTGTCATACAATTATTAAAATTGAATAACAGGTTTAAATGTCATATATTATATATATTTCAGAACATAATGTTTTTAATATTGTATATTGTTATCTCTGTTATACAGTGTCTGTATTTGCAATCCAATTGAAACAGTCTGTTCAACTATAATATATTTTTTAAAAAAATCATGTTTAAAGTATTTTACTCACAATACAAAAAAATTGCTTTAAATAGTATTAATATTTTTCTTAAAACTATTTAACTATTGGTTGTAAATGTTGTAGACATACTATACTACTAATAGATATACTACTCGCATGACTTTTCATTAACCTAAAATGATTTGAGATTCTACTTTTGTATTTTAGCAAATATTATTATTATTATTATTATTTAAGGAGCTTTAGGAACCTAAACGAATAAGTTTTATTGCCCAAAAATCCGAGATATAAATATGCAAAGAAACACACCATCATTGGCTATTAAACTTCCATAACTGTCATTATTGATAAGAAATGATTGAAATACTATTGCATTGAAGTCGAAGCAGTAGTTAATCTCCCACCTCAAATTTTATTTTATTTTTAATTATACATTTCTTACTAGAAATATTTCTGTTATTATTAGACTGCAACTAGATAAAAATTTAAAATTATGCCTTGGTTTTGCATTAATTTAAAAATCGTTGAACGAAACGTCTCATGAGAAGATACTAACAGTTGACTACCAGTAACTAGTTACTTACGTTAGAATATTCTGTAGGAGTAAATGTTCTTGGTATACTTTTACCACTTATCGTGCAACTCTGGATTATTTTTTTTTTAATTTGAAGACGTGAGCTCTGTTTCTTTCGTCATAGTTTTCCCTACAATTTGGTACTGAACATTTCAATACCATTATGATATCAGCACAAAACTACACTTGATATTACATTTTAAAAACTATTCACACTATGATTAAAACGCCAATACACACAGCACAACCATCCACTACACCATACAAAAAAGACTGAAGTTGGGGGAGGGGGTTAAGTAGAAAGTCTGAAAACTTTTTAAGCACACAAACTCTGAGGGTAGTAAATTCTATAACGGTCGCCTCCTGATCCTTACGTCATTTTATGACCCTGTGGAGGCGAGAGGCTTTAGTGCCATCCTGGCTGCTGGCCGGGTTTGCACTATGTGAAGTAGGATTGGGTAGCTAACCAGTCACAATCAAACAACGTAGATTTAAATAAGGGACATTAGTCAATTAGTTACAAGTTGAGAAAACTAAAAAATATCGTAGCTATAATATTGCGGATAGAGTTTAATTGATAGTCACAATTCTTCGTCGCCAGAAATTTGTGTGACTGACATCCTTTATATACTAAAATATTAACCTGCCTCAGTACAACTTAAATACCACCAACTATCACCAGAAATGTGAAATTCTGAATTTTCTTTCAAACCGCCCTAGGAGGTCCCAGGGAGATCCTACTGATACATTTTTTTCTCTTTGTCTTAATATGGCAAATAGCTTTCAAACGCAACTCCAAGCATCAAAATCGGGCTTATAGTTTGCTAGATCCGAAATTAGCTGTATATATGTGAGTACCACTAACCGACTGCCTAGCGTCACTCGAAAGACTACCGTTCTTTGTGATATTTTCACAGCTTGGGGAGGTAGAGGAAATGGAAAGTTCTTACCTGGGGAACGCAGCAATTTTTTCCCCTGTGGTAACTGTTGATTTTTTTAAAAAAAAGTATGGGGAATGTAGATAAAATCGCGTGAGAATGCGGACTGGAGAAAAATGGTACAGAGAACGCAGAATTTTTCTTGTATGTGAAGGGAAAGAACGAAGAGTAAGGGGAACGCAGAAATTTTTCCCTGTGGGTACATCGGAAGCGGATTGCGACGGCGATCGAAATGCGTTGCCCGATGCTAAGCCACTTTTATTTCTTCCGTTACCTCGTTTTTGCTTGTTATATATGCTTTCAAATATTTTAATTTGTTCACTTTCTCTGTTTTCATACTTAATTGTTATGTATCTATTTCCTTCATTCTCAGTGTTTCGGTTTGTTATAATGCATTTTGTTTTCTCTATGTTTACCTGTAGACCAATCTCATCGCACGCTTCTAGTAACACATCGGTGTTACTTTGTAGTGAGTGCATCTATACCGTCCCCTATTAAATCTACATCATCCGCGTATACGAACAGTTCATACAAGCCATTCACTGTTCGTCCCTTTTTGTCTTCTTTTTATTTTCTGAATCGTAAAGTAGAAAGTGAAATCTTTTTAAGCACACAAACTCTGAGGGTAGTAAATTCTATAACGGTCGCCTCCTGGTCCCTACGTCATTTTATGACCCTATGGAGGCGAGAGGCTTTAGTGGAGGGGGCGCTGGTCTAGATTTGCACTATGTGAGGTAGGTAGGATTGGGTAGCTAATCAGTCACAATCAATCAACGTAGATTTAAATTATGTAACGTAACGTATATAGACCACACATATTCTAACGCAAAGTAAAACAGTAATGGTGACAAGGCATCAAGTTGTTTCAATCCGTTGAGAATCTCGAAACTATGTCACATATACGTATAGGTACTCTGCTTATGGGGTCGCTGAGACACATCACTAGTTGAACAAGTTTTTTCGGAATTCCAAATTTTGCCAGGATATCGTATAGTTTTTTGCCTTTTGATACAGTCATATGCTTTCCTAAAGTCAATGAATAACTGATGAACAGTCCAATGGTATTCCTATTTCTTATCTAAGATTTGTCTCAAGGCGAAAATCTGGTCCAACGTGGATTTATTTCTTCTACATCCACATTGGCGATCTCACTTATTTCATCTACGTATACGCTTAGGCGAGTTAGCAGGATATTACTCAGCACTTTGTAACATGTTGGGCGTAACGAGATTCCACGATAATTATTACAGTCCGATTTATCGCCTTTTTTATAAACCGGAACCATTATTGAAGTTTTCCATTTCTTTGGAAACTACTCCTTTCTCCGTATAATACTTACCAATTTATGCAATTAAGGCTACGTAGCATTCACATCCACATTTCCAGTAACATGATTAAGCATTTATCATTATACATCGATACACCTACAACTAGGATACAAAGAATTAAACATTAACTAAATCTTATTCCACTAACACACACACACATATACATACATACATGAACACTTAAATCTAGATTTGAAACATATTATATACTGCCGTCATACACCACATCATCATCAGCAACAACAACAACGAGAAATGTTAGTACATTTCTATCAGTTTTAAATTAACTCATTTATTCACACAATTGTGCACACAATACTGTGTGACGCAATCTGATCGAATTCAACAAGAATGATGGAGAACAGCTGCTAAATAAACGTTTTCCCCCTCTAATAAATGGGTAGATTACAAATATTTGGATTTCGTTTTAAATATTACGCTTGATTGCTTTTTCGTGAGCTCTGAATGCAACGAGTTCCAAAGCCGTGTTCCAGTTGCAACAAAAGCCTTGATGTACTGGCATGTTCTGTAAGATAAGATAGAATTGTATGGGCGGTAACAGCACAGTATGGAGGCATGTTCTGTGTCTCGGTATAACTAATAGGTTATCAAATCGTCTGCTTCTGTGTTTATCATAAGGGTGTTGAAAGAATCTTATATATATTGAGGACTGGTTTTCATTAGTGCGTTATGGACTTCATAGGCAATGTGAAGCACTCTTCTTGTTTTCAAGTCTAGCAAGTTTAGTTTTAGTCTGTGTGGTGTTACATGTTTATATTTCCTGGTCCCGACAACGTACAGCATGCAAGAATTTTGTGCGCGCTGTAGTCGATCTGATAAAGCAGTTGGCATATCATTGTAAAGAACATTCCCCGTAGTCGATAATGGGCATAATTAAGATTCCAACAAGTAAATTTTCTAATTTTTTCAGGTGTGTAAATGTGTATGCGTTTCAGGGCGTGCAATGTGAAATTAACTTTACATATTTTTTTAACGTGAGAACGCCAGGACAATGTCTCATCCATTCTAACTCAATGGTTAGGTTATAATGAAGTTCTTAACATCTTCGCTAACGGTTAGAGACTCACATTCTAATTTTAATTTAGGTGTGTCTGTGTGCGATAGTTTCGTGTTGAAAATTGACTTAATTTTCCATGGATTTAGATGCAGGCTATGCTGGCGAGACCATTTGGCTATTGCTGCTAGATCATTATTAATTTTATCTATTAGCTTGTCTGTATCTTTCCGATCACCCTGTATATAGATCTGTAAGTCATCAGCAAATAAATGAAACTGACAGTGTGATATGATTCTACTCATGTCATTTACATATAAACAATACAAAATAAGACCTAAAATTGGCCCTTGAGGAACACCATAATTTACATCTACCCAATTCGAAATTTCGTTTGCCACTGTTAGCGCCTGCTTTCTACCGTTTAGATATAATGTAAGCCATTTACATGTGATTGACGCGAAATTATACTGCTGCAGTTTGCAAACAAGTATATCTAAATCCACAGAATTGAAAGCTTTACTGTAGTCCAAAAGTGTCATCACTGAATTTCTTACTGTCATTTGAAACTTTTATGTCATCGATAATCTTTGCTAAGGCCGCCATAGTGCTGTAATTTCGCCGGAAATCGGGTTGGAATTTGTTTAGAATGTTATTGGTTTCAAGATAAGTAATAAGCTGCTTGTGGACTATTCTTTCGAGAGCTTTTGATATTGCGGGAGAATATTTATTGGTCGTAATTCATCGCGTTTTGTCATTTTACTTTTCTTCGGAATAGGGTGTACTAGCGAATTTTTCCACAGTGGCGGATAGGTCCCAGTGTATAGAGAGAAGTGGAAAATGTGTGTTAGTATTGGTGTCACATCATCTATTATTTTATTTATTAATGCAAATGATATATTATCAACTCCAGTTCCATTGGACTTTATACACTTAATCGCCCTTGACACATCTTGTGTCGTCACCGTTTGGAGGTAGAATTTTTCATGTGGCACATTTACAAACGCTGTTGAAGCTATTCTTTTAGTATTTCCTCCTTTTGCCTCTAGAACAAAGTTATGTAGCAAATTCTTTGTTTAGCTCATCTGGTGACCACAAGTCAGGAGGGAGTATGTCTTTATGTTTTCCTATTCCTAGAGCCTTTATACTGTTCCATATGGATTTTGTGGATGTTTGATTCTGGAAAAGTGTATATGTATATCTAACTTTGGTGTTTGGAATAGTTTGATTTGTTCTGTTTTTGAGAACATGATACCTATCATAATCGGCTTCTCTACTGTTTCTCCACTTGCCATAAGCAGAATCTCTTTGAGATCTAAGTGCATGAATATTATCTGTTAGCCATGGTGCTGGTTTGTGTTTCATCCGCTTAATACGCACAGGGGCACGTTTATCGAGTAACTGAAGAATAAACTCACTTTGTCCACATGATAAATGCATTCCAAAGTCAAAATACTTAAATTAAACGAAATAAGAGCTTTCTTCAACTTTATGACAGCTTTCATGTTGCGTTTAGGGTCAAGATTTATATTAAAGTCTCCAATTATGATTATTTCGTCGTAGTTTGAAACATGCTTTGCAAGTTCTTCTTCAAGATCCTCTAAAAATTTTATTTTGGGCGGGCGGTAAACAAAAGAGACCATTATTGGTTTTCTTTTAACAGATATTTCAGCTACCAAGAACTCTATACGACCTGAGTATTGACAGGGAGAGACTGAAATTATTTTACATTTTAGTCTCTGCTTGACGTATAGCGCAATACCTCCGGCATCCTCCCCCTTCCCTGTCTACCCTAAATAAATTATAACCCGGTATATTTAGCAAATTTCGCCCAGGTCCCCGAACTTCTGATCACATGAACGTTAATGTTATTAAATATGAAAAAAAAAAAAAAAAAAAACTCGTCAAAATGGCCGGGCAACGATTGGGCATTAAAATGAACTACAATGAGATTAGATTCACACTTGTTAAAATTATTTGCCAGCATTGACCTACATTCCTCAAATCTACCGGTATGGCGACGCTTTTCCCGTTTGAAGGGCGCTAACAAGCCTCTGCCTCTAGCGCAAAGAGGTTGTTTCTGAGACTATACAGCAGTCCTTTCCAGCTAGCCGCTAGGGTGGTATTGCTGTTACTTTTATTAAACGGGGTTGCCATATATGTTAATATTTACTGCAACTAAGATAAACCTAAAAATCAATTTTAAAAAATCTTTATCTATATTCTTACTTCTTTTTCGTTACATATTTCCACACCAATATTGTGTACGACAAGGTCGTGCTCAATATTCACTTTGTTTCTAGATGTCAATGAGTTAATTATTTTATATCTTCTTGAGTTGTGTTGATCCATTACAATGAATGACACAAAACTATTACCGAAACTTTCCACACACTACATTCACACATACAAAATAGATTATAGAAAATACACAAATATCCACACTAAAGTAATGCATGCTAGGTATTTGATATTATGCACCAATAAACTCACAACAATAGAAGATCTGAAGTTTCCGCGTTCATTTCTAATCATCCCTAATATAAGCTGGTAACCTTTCCTCAATGAGTTTACCCCTGTGTACATATCGTATGTTATTTGTCTTGCCGTTTTGCTCTATCTCCTGAATCTTCTGCGTCAGATATTCTCGCTTTTCGTTGGTGAACCCGCGTGTGGCATTGCATTTGGCGTTACTATAGTGGTTGGTATTTGCTTCGCTTTTATTACATAAGCCATCGCTGCCTTGGTCGTTCGCGTTCCTCATGAAGCTTAAGGTATTCTTTATCAAACTAAGGCGTATTTTTCTACTGTTTCTTCTCAACTAAAAGTTCCTTCGCTGCGCCCTTCACTGTATCACGATTGCCTCCCACATCTTACATCAATTTCATTAATAGTGTCATCTTTATTACTACTCAAGTCGGCTAAGATTTCAAACCAATTTGAGATTTCCAGTTAGTAATCTGCTCTTCCGCTCGGGTTATCTAATCGTTTAACTTCGAATTTCAGTTGTTTTGATCCTTTGTCTTCTCTGTTCGCGATGCATAACTTTTCCCACACTTTTGTGATCACTAACTGATGGTCGGTGTCACCTTCCGCTCCTTTCTAAGATTTAACGTCCATTATGTTGGTGTGTCTTCGTCTATCTACTAATATGTGATCGATCTGGTTGAGAGTTTTGACATCCGGAGATATCCATATGTATTTGTGTTCAAAGTACGCGCTCTTTACTAATAGGTTTTTGGACATCGCGAAAGTTATCAGTCTTTCTCAATTATTGTTGGTGATTTTGTGAAGTCTGTATTTGCCTATAGTAGGTCTATAGTTTCCCTCCCTCCCTACCTTAGCGTCAAAATCACCCAACACGATTTTCGTATTATACGTCAATAATCAGTTAAACCATCTTTCTAGCTCCTCGTAAACGTATCTTTGTTGTTATCATTAGCCAACTCGGTCGGAGCATGGACATTTATTGTGTTTCCCCATCGGGTACGTATCCTAAAGTACGCTAGTCTTTCGTTTACGAACTCTATATTCTGAACCGCCGGAAGGATACAGTTTTTAACTAGGAATCATGTTCCGAAATCGTGAGACTGTGTTCCCTCGTAGTAGAATGTGTATTTGCTTTGTTCAATGCTCTTCTGACCCTCCCACCGAACTTCTTGTATCGCTAATATGTCCAGCTCGTACTTCTCGGTCTCGTTAACCGCCACCTGAACAGCGTCCTTTTGGTATAACTTTCGTACGTTCCTATTCTAAGGTCTTTCTTAATCCGAGTCCCCGTCCGGAGATCCGAATGAGGGACTAATTTACTTCCGGAATATTTTACCCTATGATAATCCATGAACCATCTGTTATTAATTTCTTGACATGTTTTAGCGGTGTAGAATTGTCAGCTCTACGACCTCGCAGTAAAGGCAGAAATTCAAGATGTCGTCATCTGTCCATCTCTGAGCCTTGCCGATATCATTCTTCAGCCTCAGGGTAGTAATGGTGAAGCTGCTTTCCTTCACCATATTTTTCGGGGTTATCTTCTCCTAGCCTTTGTAGATCCCTCTACTAACTGCAAGGCAGCAGTACTGGTTTTGGTTCGCCCCGAAATATTTCTGGTGCCCACCATATCTGGTTGGCATTCCCCTTACCTCGATTGTGTTCTTGTTAGGGTAGAGAGATAAGTTTCCTCTTCAGTTAGATAAGCTTAAATCTAAAAGTCGGTTAGACCAGAAAAACAAGAAACGAACAACACCCGGTTTTGAAAGAACGTTGCCATGTTACGCATGTTTCAACTTTCAAAGTGCCGACTTTAGTAGCCGTGTAGACTACAGCGCTGGGCTGCAGTACACCAGGTTGCGGGTTCGAGTCCCGCCTGGGATTAATATTTGTGAATGTTAACAACATTACACTCGTATCATCGAGGCGGTCCGAAGTATATAGTTACTAAAATGATCCATACAAAATAAAGTTTTCTTAAATCAACTTTTAAAGTATGTATCGTAAATATTTATTAATACGTAATTTTGTGATAACAGTGTTTACCAATTTGAATTTGAGTTTATTTATGATCTTTAGGCTTAGCTCAGAAAGAGATGCGGGAAGGAGTTTTCCAGGGCTTTCGAAGTTACCTGATGTGACTGAGGAGAAACCCTGGAAAACTCAGTCGGCATGATTGGCCGTAGTATGAAATCCAGGACCTCCTGAATATGAAGCCAACGCTCTACCGACTGAGTTACGATTTCTCGTTGATAAGGGCTTACCCTGTACACTTATTCTGTTTCTGCAATAACCAGGAAAACTTTGACTGGAAATTCAGTGTAGAAATTTTCCAAAATATACGTTCGCTCTAGGTTGGATTAATCTGGTCTTGTAGTTGTTTTGTTCCTGTTCTCTTCTAACCTCAAAACCATACTATTCAGTTTTCTTGGAATCTAAGGCGCAAGAACTCCCTTTGTCATTTGGTGTGCATATGTATGCCATCAATACTAACGATAATGTTTTGTTTTTTTTCCTTTGGGATTATGTAAGGCAGTATTCCTGGTTTCCAACTAGAATGGTTATAACACACATAGTTAAGGTGCAATTTGGAGTCATCCCATCAGAGCTTGTTTACTTATCCCTTCGCCGACACTTGAAGAATAGCTACATGTGAAAAAACTAATTACCGGTAGTAGATATGCTGGATTAAAAAAAAAAATCTTCCTCGATTTTAACTTTACACATGCCTTCACCTTATGTAAAAGAAAATTTTGCTTGCACGAAACTGTAAAATCTGTTGTTTACAATGTTTAAATTTCGTTTAGACCCAGTTGAACATTTAGATCGTTCGACTCTTGGTTACTTCCATTACCAACCCCCACACCCACCCACCCGCAATCATTCAAAATTTTTAGCTGTGGGTCTAGTCACTACGTCTTTGATTTGCTCGTTTCTCTACACCAGGCATAGGACAAGAGCTGAAGAGACCACTCGTGTCTCCCCTCCCCCCCTACCTGAACTCCTTTAACAATGCTGACCTTTCCTTCATATACTTAACAAAATGCTTCATAATCACTATATTTAACAGTCAGTTTTCCATTTCTACAACAGTTTCCTATTGTTAAGAAGATGCGGCTAATCAAACTGTAGCCATTTGAACATTTTTATATTTGGTTTGTTTGAAAAACAAGGTAACTAGTTTCCGTACGGGAACAAAATAATATATTTGAACATATTACATGTGTTCGCATGGCGGATGTCCTGGTCATTAATTACTCATATAACCATCTCGTTGGTCCAGGCGCGTGTTCAATCCCTGAGGCAATTACCCACATAACCATCTTGGAAAAACTGGGGCTCACGACATCACGTACCTTCTGTAGTTTGCAGCTGTGTTTCTCCAAGGTGGCGCTTCAGGGGGCCAAAGAAATGAAAGTTGCAAGGGGTTAGGTCGGGAATGTAGGGTTGGTGGTCCTCTATCTCCCGGCTGTAACGCCGCAGCAGGGAGTACGCCAGGAATGTAGTCGAAGGGGGGTGTCTAAAGTTATTGGGGGGTGTAATTCATATTCAGTTATACACTATACTATACAGTCATCCATTATAATTATCTTACCATGTATGCATGCATGTGTGCGCGCGCGTGTTTCTGTTTGTAATACTTTTCAAAATAAGAATTGTGCATAACCACATAAGGACAATGTGTGTAAATAGCAAGCATTATTATTATTATTATTATTTAATTACTTGCGAAGAAATTAAACAACTTACTCCTCTGTCGTTATATAGGAAACTGATTTTAGACTATGATGAGTTTTGATCTTCACGCTTCGGATCATTTTCATCGAGTAGAATGAATTACCAACAGAACTATTAGCTTTCAAATAATTTTAGATATTGTTATTTGTTTTATTGCACTTGTCTAGCTTTTGCAAGCTTTAATTTGGTAATATGGATAGATATTTATTATTAAATTTTAATTACTATGAAAGAGATTATTTACCTCAACTATGTCTTTAGAGCAAAAAATATACATTTTAAATAAATGTAAGCTCTACTTTTCTCAAGCTTTCCTGGAGTATATATCAAGATTACATCACAGTTGATAAAATAACTTAGCAGAAATTGTATGCACTTTTTATTCCAAAGTTCTCGGATCGATGCCCAAAGTGACCGACTTCATTGAGGCTTTCCAAACAAATGCTGAAACCAGGGCATCCACTTACAGAAATTTAATTCTTCTTAACGGTATTAAGGTGAATTGACTAATATATTGTAAAATGTCATTTATAGTTGTTTTTTTCGGAATGCTCAATGAGAATCAGAAAAACATTAAAAATGCAAAATTCAACTTTTGACCAATAAGGTTATTTTCAGATTAGTCGCTAACATATATATTTCCGGAGGAACGTTTCTGGTATCTATTTTTCGTTTTTCTGTCGCTACAAACCAAAGCATTGATGGACGTTTGAATAAAATTCTTTAAACTTTGACGACGAGAAAATATTACTCATGATCTCGTTTCTTTTTCAAACCATGCAGAAATTTGCCACACTGACGTTTCTAACACCTAAAATCATATCTACTAACTCAAACCCAAACTAATGGTACGACATTCCGTCGAGCGCCAAGGTGTGCCAGACGGCTTTTAGCTCGGCCTGAGCCTGAGATGCTTGAATGCCATAAATAAAATAAAATTCAAACGGCTTTTCGTTGGGTAGTACATAGTCAGCGCATCGGCTCTCGTCGCAGTTGTACTTTGGCTCCCATGATACCAATTTGCTCGTTTTTGTATTCAAAGTGTCTCCCTAATATTTATCACGATACTGGATAAGTATCCAAATTCTGCTAATCGAACCCGGAACCTCCCTCACAAAGGGCGGGAGCCTTAACCATGTGGATATCCGGGAGCCAACCCAGAAACTCATCCTGACTGGACCACGGCATGCCCTCCCGTTTCGATTTTCGAAAGAAAATGGCGAATCATAATTAACAGAAACTGGTGAATAGTCAATGGTTTGTAATGAGTTCCAGCACGCCAAAGATTACAAGTAGTGGATGTCACTATTACCTTCATGCACGTAAAAACTTTATGTTCTATGGGACAGTCTAGTAACACTTTTTACTTCGGTCCGTCACGATTCGATCCTTTTCACCAAGTTAAAATCCACAAACACCCATGCCCCTACCAGGACTCGAACCCGGGACCTTCGAGTCGTTGCCCTAACGCCTGCATACACGACCCGTGGCTATTAAAATATTAAATTTAATGAAATATTAACATTTTCAAAAATCCCGATTGCTTGATCAAATGTTGACTACCGCAGTCTCTCTTATCTTTACTCTTCGAATTTCAAATATTGTCAGTTCCAATATAAATAAGAGAAAGCGCACGCAGGGCTTCGGTGCTAATCATTTCATCTGGGAGTAGAGTTAAATAAGAAATCGGAAAAACTATGTAGCCAGTGTCATACTATCTTGACTAAGGAAAATTTGTCAGGACTCTTTTTTATCTTTAGCGACAACGTAACACGTTCAGGATATCAAAAAAGAAAGCTCTTTTCATTATTGTCTGTCTGTATGTGTGTTTGTGCTAGTCTGTACGTCACGAGTTCGAGTACCGAAGTCTGGCACAAATGAGTGAGTGTTTGAATGATACCTTATTTAACTGGCACCTACGTAGGGAAACGTATGACTGTCTCCAGCCACTTGTGGTCTGTCTGTACACAGACTTCCGAAGATTTATTTATTTCGGGTATCTCCATACACAACTCGGAGACTATTTTACATTGGAGCTTAGCAACAACAACAAGCATGAACAATGGGAAAGGAAATTGGACAGAAACGGACATAGCCTTGAAATAACATATGATCCCGGCATTTGCCTGGTAAGACTTGAAAACTTCAGTCAGGATGGCCGTCTCCAGGAATGGAATCCTGGACCTCCGGAATGCGAAGCCAGCTCCAAAGCATTGAGCCACGGCCGCTCGGTGCTTCATTTCATATCGCTTTTGTTTCACAAAATGTTCGTTAGCGTTGACATATATGAATTTTACCTGTTTTCCTTTGAATGAATGAGAGTATGATGAAATAAAACCCTGAAGAACACAGAGTTAGGTATTAGAAAGGTCGTCGCATCAAGTTTGTAAACACTGTTACTTTTATTTCCATTAATTTAGTTATGAAGCAAAGATTCACTTAAATTAGAAAAATGAATGCATATGTACGAGCTCCTAAACTTCGTTCCTTTGTTTCAATAATTCTCCTCTTCATTGTGAGGCGTTCCGCCTTTTCCACTGTGCACACAAAACAACTTAATAGATAATGAGTGCATCTGAAGTGAGTCTAGCATCTCTGCACTCTAACACTGCAGGGGGCAGCCACCAAACAGATGTTTTCATACGGGGATGTTTATTGTTTCCTGCCTCATTTCTTTTGCTGCTGATGGATTTTTGCGAGGTGACAAAGGAATGTAGCCCAAAAGAAGCTATTTCTTCGGAATAAATGCAAAACTAGTACCAAGATTTGATTGTGTATTACCATAACTGCCGTCTTCGTAAATCGAAATTCCAGGAATTTCTCACTATTAAATGTCGCGAAAGAATACCCCCCTTCGGGTGTTCAGAAATTTTCCTTAGGGGGGTATTGTCGGAGTCTAGGGAGGGTGTTAGGGGGTGTAGCGTACTCCCTGCGCCGCAGCCAGCTCCTGGTGGTGTATCCTCCGTGCGAACGAGCATTGACATGCAACAGAATGAAACCGTCTGACAGTAGTCCCGGTAGTCGAATGGCCTTACGTAATTTGTGTAGGGTACGGTAATACATATCAGCATTCACTGTTTCACCACGTTCCAACACATCGATAAGCAGTACACCTTGATAATCCCAGAAAACTGTAACCATGATTTTGCGCTGGGATGCCGTAACATTCAACTTCTTGGAAGAAGGGGACGATGGTTGTTTCCATGTGAGTGAGGAGCAGAGACTGCTTGGGGTCGTGAAATGAACAATTGCCTCATCACCCGAGACGATGTGTTTTAAGAACTCATTCACACTATACCGCTAGAGATGGGTCAGAGTCATCCATATCCGTTCGCGTGGCTTTTTAATCTTTGGCACCCACGCTGAACACACTTTCCTGTATCCCAACGCATCATGCATTACGTAATGGACGCGTTCCGACGAAATGTTTGCTTTCTTAGCTACACTCTCACTGTGAACGTATCCTTGGTTAGTCCCTCAATCAGCACAGCAACACCCTTCCCAGACGATGATGCTGGCCGTCCCGGTTTGTCACACCCATGCATCGAAAACTTCCATAGCACGGTAGCTGTGCTACCGGGACTGCAAGAGGGTCAACGGGACGATAATGGTCCTTTTCTACTAAAAGGTTTATAAATAAACCGATGCAAATTAAGATTTTGTTATTTCCTGTTGTCTCTTTGTGGCAATGTACCGTTATAAAACATTCACTTTCTTTTCCTTCTCGTCGCCGCTATTGAACTTTACATGAAGTGTAGAACGGCTACGACAGGGGGTGTATTCACGGAAACTGAAAACGACATTCCCCATGCGCTATGATGTACGAGGGGCATTTTGAATCTTTTTCGACATGCGAAACCAGTTAAAACTACCGTAAAACCGACACCGCCAACGTGAAGCGTGTGGTTCATAGAATATTGACCTTGAATGCTCTTGTCATTGGCTGCTCGCTGCAGCCCAATAGTTGTCCGCTATTTGCATGCTCTTTTCTAAAGCCATCATGGAGCTCATCAGACGCGATTGGCGTGCTATGAATTATTATGATTTTAAACGTGGCTTAACACAGCAGCAGAGTTTTTATGTTTTTTCCACAACTTTTGGCAAGTCTTCCCCTTCACGAGCAACTGTTTTTAATTGTTTTACGGAATTCAAGCGTGGGAGGACTTCCTTGAAGACGAACCTCATCCTGGACGTCCGCCAACGGCTACGACTGAAGAAAACGTTGCTGCCGTAAGGAGATTAACTAAAGAAGATCGTCATGGAACATACTCTAGAACAGAAGCAACACTAGGGATCGGATGCGAACTATCTCCTGCCACTACCTAAGTTCTCCAAGCGGTGATGCCACTGGGTTCCACACCTCCTCACCAAAAACAGGTCAGAGTGGATTAGTGCAACTTCATGAAGGAAACACTTGATAAGTGGAGGTCCAAGCGGGTTTCAGAGATGGTCACAGGTGATGAATCCTGGATATACCAGTATAATCCCGAAACGAAGCAGCAGTCGGCGATCTGGTGCTTCGACGACGAAGCCCCTCCCATGAAAGTGCGGCGATCCAAAAGTGTTAGGAAGGCAATGGTGGCGTCTTTTTTTCGGAAGACCGGTCATGTGTCCACAGTAGTACTTGAGGAACAAAAACAGTCACTGCACATGTCACTGTCTGTGTACCACAAGTCCTTGAAGTTCTGAACAAACATTTCTTTTTTCCATTTAGGGACCATCCTTCCACCCCTATTTCTTAGCTTTATTAGCTCCAGCTCCGCTTCGCGTACATGATTGGTACCTCGAACCAACGTTATTCTCCGAAAAGCCGGGTAGGCTATCCTCGCGGTTGTCTCCCTGTTCCTACCCCTACTCAACGTCGATTCAGGGAGGCATAAGGACCTGATATGCCCAGCAGACAACGTCCCAAGACAGCCTATCGCGGACTGCTCTGGCACCATGACAATGCACCAGTGCATTCAGCAGGCAGGTCAGTGGAATTCATGGCAGAACAGAAGATCACAATGCTGGGACATCCACTGTACTACGCTGACCTTGCCCGATGTGATATTTTTTGTTTAGAAATGTGAAGCAGAAGCTCAGAGAAAATCGTTTCAGCAGCAAAGATGAGGCACTGTCTGCCTAGAAAGCTGAAATTGACAGTCTTTCAAAAATGGCATCGTCAGAGGCCTTTGCCTGGTGGTTCCACAAAATGCAGCTGTGTATGGAGACTCAAGGGAAATACTTTGAAAAATTGTAGACATTGGAAATAAAATATTGCAAAAGATAATTTTGACATGCCCCTCGTAAGTCGGAAGACTTTGTACCACCGAAAAAAAATTAAGTATGAAAACCTGCTACCGGGACGGGTTGGAACTTTTTCCATGCATGGTCACACCCATCAGTCCTTCCTTCGTAAAATGATTTGCACCACTTACACACCTCCTTAAGGGACATCATTACATTTCCACACAACGTCTGTAATTGTCGATGGATTTCAGGGGACCTGGTGTCTTGGTAATGCAGAAATCGGATCACACTGCGAACCTCCACTTTTGTACATATTTCCAGTAGTGCGGCCATTTTGACACTGCTCCTCAGACACACACAGAACAGGTGGCCCCACGACACGGTGTTGGTGTGACGTCATCCACGCCAGGGACGTCGCAACTTACCTTATTTTTAAAGTGACTTTGTAAAAATAGTTACTTTAAAGAAAATCATGATGCGCTGAAGACTAAACAAATGCTGTAATTGGTACTTATCGGCGTTGATAAACAGCCTTCAAATGGTGGTAGGAAATCCTCTCACGTTTGGAGAGCAATGTCCGCTCTGATCATAGAAAAGAAACGCCTAGATATTTCATGTAAAGGTATAATTGGAGAATGAAATAAATATTTAGAAAAACAAGGACAAGAAAGAGCTCTAGAAATTAGCATGGCGTTGACGATATCTATGAGCCGACCGGGCAGCAGTGCGGTCTAAGGCGTTGAGGTCAATGACTCGAAGGTCCCGGGGTCGAATCCCGGCACGGGAATGACTGTTTGTGATTGTGTATTTTAACTAGAACGTGACGGGCCGAAGTCATAAGTTGCTAGAATGACCCGGACAAAATAAAGTTTACCAAAGTTTTTTTTAAAACGATATCTATGAAGGTACGACAGAGAAGCCAGACACATAACTTGTGGAGGGGTTAAAACTGATATGGTAAATCTACCATATCTATTTTAACCCCTCCACAAGTTACGTATCCGGCTCCACTGTCATCTTCATAGATGACGTTGAATTTAATTTTATTTAAGAACTTTACGCAACTTTGGCTCAGGCCGTATGGATGATGATGATAGAATTAGTGGAATTGAGAAAGCCGGAGGAAAAGGAAGAATCTCGAGAAAACCACGCACACGTTGTTTGTACACAACAAAGTCCACATGCAATGAGCTGGGATCGAACCAAGGACTAGGCCTTTTTAGTTCCTGACTTTTTAATGTCCATACTTCGGACATCTGAAAAGTCCGAACCCGCGGGAAAAAAATGTTGGACTGTCTGTACATTTTATCGGACTCTAACACTAAAAAAAAGTCCGACAAATAACCCTACCGAGACCCTTAAGCGCCAGAGGTGAGCACTCTACCACTGAGCCACCATGGCCCCTCATAGAAGATTCAACGCTATGGTAATCACTGGCGTTCTTTCTTTTCCCTGTTTGCTAAATCTTTATTTCACTCTCCAACTACACTTCTTACCCTAAATATCTAGGCCTTTCTTTCCAGTGATCATGAGAGCGGACATTTCTCTAGAAATGTAAAAAAAATGAATTTTTCTTCACTATTAGAAGACTACTTATTAACGCTGGTAAGTACAAATAACAGCAAGTTACTTGAAATTGAAAAAAAAAAAAAAAAAAAAAAACTGTGAGCCCTGAAAGTGAAAAAAGAATGAGACGATGGGAGACATTTAAGTCTAATTAACGATGATTGGGTTGAACTATAAACCGAAATCAGGGTCAACAAATTTTATTGAAGCAACAACAACAAGTTCAATTTCCTTACGATAAAGCTACCTTTCATTTATGAGGTTTTTCCTATAAGCCCCACACCCCACCCCTCGTCTTGGCATTATTTTGTCAACTTTCAATACAAAGAACTCGTATTATTATAATAACTGCGTTTTTCTGTCTTTTGGCTTCAGTATTTGGTATGTTTCAAAGTCGCGTGGGTTCGAAATTGCTCAGGGCAGTTACGTTGGTGTACATTCTTCTCGAATTCACTCAAGTACAACCAACAGAATGCTATGAAGTTCTGGTCTCCACACACTTCCTACCCCCTATTGAAAGAATAAAACCTTAAAACAAACATATAAATCAGAATTCAAATTATAACTATAGAAGACTCGCGATTATCCTAGCTAATTGGGACCAAGGCTACCAGGGATGCGAAAAAAACTTGGATAATACGGAGATCTGGGATTAATGGGCTACAAAACTTGACGATAACTAACTGCATTAACGTAAAGTCAGTGTTTATTTAATACGTGCATTGCAAAACAATACATATTTAATTATACTAGTGAGACAACAAACTTTGAAATTGTTACAAAAGTATTTTATCGATTTTTGGGTCAACGTCTTGCATCTCTTCTTTACGGTGAGGTTGCGCCAACGCTGAAGCGATAAGAGATCATGAGATGTGGAATCCTCTTGAACTCCGAAGTTTCGCGAAGATGTACTAGATCGATCGCGCGCATCGGCTCGGTTAACCACGAGTCTACTGGACTGTTTGTTTTGCAAATAAACAATTTGTTTTGCAAATAAACAATTTGTTTTGAAATCCATTTGCTTTACAGTAGTTGGAGTACAATACTTCCTTACTTGTGTCAATATAATCGATTCAGTACACATAAGAAATCTAGAGCCCTGCACGAATGGAACATATCCGCTATATTAGCTTTATAACCTGTTCGAAAATAATTTAATAGAACCAGATTCCGAAATTATTATACTATACTACCCAAACCTTCAACAATGGGTTCGTGTGACAATCGGTCTCGGGGCTCTGGTAGGGTCCGCACAGAACAGTTTTATTCGAGTAGACTCAGGTTGGATAGAGAATGTTAATAACTGTCATGTCGATGTTAATAGTTGAGAACTTTAATCATAAGCATACACATGTAAAGTACACTCAGCCAATGATAAAATGAGCGGTCTCTTTCACAAGCCTAAATTACAAATTAAATGTTTTCCTTTGTAAGAAACATGTTAAGAATAAGCCATTCATCAACAAATAAGCTCCTGTACAAAACAGACTCAATTTTCTTTATCGTAATCTATTTATTTGTTGTTTATTATAATTTTTATAAAACCCACTTGTTGGTCTCTTAAAAAACTAAGTTCTGATATGAATTATGTGGCAACGTCGCGAAACATGAGTATCCACTCTCCTGTTTTCAAATATTGATTTACTAGTTACATCAGTTTCTACAGTATACTAACTTCTGCGATCTGAGCCTAAGATACCTAAAAGCAATAAATACATTTTAAGAAAATCGACTAGCCTCTACTGACAAGCATTCTCTGTGGTTAAATCTATTAAAGAAAGTTATTCTTTCACTGTTATTGATCATAAAATAAATTTAATACAGCGATATCATCACGTTCGTAATCAGTAGGGATGAAGCGTTACTTATTCTCACTTGAGACGTTAAACTCCTTTTTTAAAACTTTTAGCAAATTGTAGGATATAGTTTTCATATGTATAGAATCTAGGCAAATAGTATTAAATGGAAGATTAGATCATAGATACATGAAACACGGAAAATTAAACAAAAAAGCGCTTTATATAATTTTTACTTTGTTTAAATTTGAACATGGGTTTAGCTCGAAGCTTGTTCTACCATAATGAGTCGTAGCCGTGGTCGTAGCGTCGGGTTCACTCTCTTTTTCTTTCATTTTGTCCATAAAGCTGACGAAGCTGGTTCGAACCTTACCCACAGACGCCATTTTTTTTTAACTACATGATACTTTTTCTACATAGTTCCGTCATCTATGTCGGTGTTACATAGACGTATAAATATTATTTTTTTCTAAAATACGCATAAAGAAGAATATATATATATAATTCACAGCCATATTCAATCCACTACAGGATGAGGCCTCTCCCGGAGGGAGGAGTTGGTCTACTGCTCCCACGCTGACCAGACGTGTTGGGAGAGGAGAGCCGAAACTCTCAACTGTGATCACCACTGTCTTCAGTTCACAGCAGCTCCCCAATTGTCCTCACGATGCTAGGTCAACACCGAAATTTTGAGCCCCCACCAGCAATCAAACCCGGCACCGCTCGCACTAAAGTCGAGCGCGCTACCGGCTAGGCTTCAGTGCGAGCTGTCCTGGGTTCGATTGTCGGTGGGGGCTCAACATTTCGGTGTTGACTCAGGATCGTGAGGACAACTGGGGAGCTGCTGTGAACTAAAGGCAGTGACGATCACAGTTGAGAGCTTCGGCTCTCCTCTCCCAGCACGTCTGGTCAGCGTGGGAGCAGCATACCACTTCCTCCCTCCGAGAAAGGCCTTATCCAGTAGTGAATTGAATATGACTGAATTATATATAAGCGCCATAAGAAAATTTCCACAGTATATTGAAAATAAGGTCCGATGGTATTTAAATCTTGAAACTTCGAGCGCAAACTGTTTGTTTTTCAGGTATACAAACAGTTGTTGGATACAAAAAGCAAAAAATTTGCGCTTGAAGTTTCAAGATTTAGACACTATTGTATTTTCTTTTCAATATACTGTATAAATTTCTGATGGCGCTTACAATTTTGTTCCTCCGAGCGGTTCATATATATATACAAATCACAGCCATATTCAGTTCACTAGTGGATGAGGCCTCTCCCCGAAGGGAGGAGTTGGTCTACTGCTCCCACGCTGACCAGACGGGTTGGGAGTATATATATATATA
>JAGDQP010000875.1:0-139610 GCA_022664845.1 Lepisma saccharinum
TCATTCCCACGGGTGGTGGGTATGGGAAAAAATCTGCAACATGGAAGCACAGTGTCCTGGAGAGTGGTTACGATAAAGGGGCGTAAGTACCCAAAAACTCGAAGTTAAGGTCGCAGCCAGCTACGGGGGGCGAGGACCTAAACGAGGCCGAGAGAGCGAGTATATATATTATACACTTACAAAAAGCTGTGAAATCCGAACAAAAACACCAGAGGTGCAAAAAGTGGAGCCAAGTTCTTTAGCCCTAAAAAGGTGTGAAATGGGAGACGGATGAGCCAAGTTCCTTGGTGACAGCATGTAACAGGAACAAAGGAACTTGGCGCGAAGTGGCAAGGTTCATGATCCTCAAGCTATAAGGGTGGTGGGGATCCTAAAACCCACCACGTCCACCGCCACCAGCCTTAAGGCTGTTGCCAGCTCGCGCCAAGTTCCTTTGTTCCTGTTACATGCTGTCACCAAGGAACTTGGCTCATCCGTCTCCCATTTCACACCTTTTTAGGGCTAAAGAACTTGGCTCCACTTTTTGCACCTCTGGTGTTTTTGTTCGGATTAAAGTTTACATAAGTCCTTTTTAAAACATCTACGTAGAATTTGAAGATGTGCTGGCATCTATTACACGTCAAATAAATCTCTAATTTTTTTCTGTAGTTTGCCGGTCTGTGAGTATTAAATGATTTAAAAGCGCTATTTTGGAACACTGTACATGCAATAATGCATTATTCTGTTCTGTACTGCATTGTGAAGAGTTGCAGTACCGAATTTAAAAACATACTTTATTCTATTTCAATACAGGTACGCACTTTTATCATCTATCTTTTTTTCCTTTTTGTGTTTAAGTACTTACATTAATGTAGCGTATTTGTCACTTTTATTCTTTTCAAATATTATTTGTAACTTTGTTTATTTAATACAGTACACATGGTATTTCATAATACAATAACACGTTACTAGAATAATTTGCATTTTTAGTCCAATAATTAGGATTTCTGAATGTATGTATAATGTATGTATCAATCCATCCCCAATTAATCCGGATAATTGAAGTTATGCAATTACTTGGATGGCATGTATAATCCATAGTTTGAGTACATAATTCCATGTTATTCCTCATTTTCTAAAATAAACTTAAACAACACGACTAGTTTAGGTATGGTCAGTAATTTAGCGAAGTACCAGAGAAAGGTTGTAGGGCGTTCTTCGCTGTAAGAGAAAGCTGAGGAAAAGCCAAGGATAAGTTTACCCCAGTTAAAAATGACGATCTACATTTGACTCCCAAATGTCACACGAAAAATGCTCAGAAGTTTTAAGCACATCTGGACCCCTTCTATGTCACACTGATGTCTCCATGTCAGAAATTACAAATTCATTACAAATTCTCCTCCCCGCTTTTATTTTTACTTGTTCTCTTACGAAGTTTCTTCTGTGCGCCATTTGCAGGAAACATTGACGAGAACAGAGCCCAATGTATTTTTTCTTTTTCCTGTAACCCTTTTAAAGTAAAGCTTCCGTTTTGGTTTCTTTGTGTGTAACAATAGGGTCTTAGATAGTTGGCCTCAGCACAAATAAATTTATACAAAAAATTAATTAAACAAGCACAAATAAACTTATAAAAATTAAACTAACACAAATAAATTTCTACAATTCAACTTATACAAAAATAATTAAACAAGCACAAATAAATTTCTACAATCTTAAACAAAAAATTCAATTAAACAAGCACAAATAAATTTATACAAATAAACGTAAACAAAAATGGATTAAACAAGCACAAATGAATTTATACAAATCAACGTAAAGAAAAATAATTAAACAAGCACAAATAAATTTATACAAATAAACTTATACAAAAAAATAAATTAAACAAGCACAAACAAATTTATACAAATCAACTTATACAAAAATAACTAAACAAGCACAAATAAATTATACAAATAAACTTATACAAAAAATTCAATTAAACAAGCACAAACAAATTTATACAAATCAACTTATATAAAAATTCAATTAAACAAGCAAATAAATTTATACAAATAATCTTAAACAAAAAATTCAATTAAACAAGCACAAATAAATTTATACAAATAATCTTTTAAAAAGTGGATTAAACAAGCACAAATTAATTTATAGAAATAAACTTAAACAAAAATTCTATTAAACAAGCACAAATAAATACAAATATACGTATTCAAAAATTAATTAAACAAGCACAAATAAACTAACAGGAAAAATCGATTGAACAAGCACAAATAAACTTATACAAAAATTAATTAAGTAAACACAAATAAATTTATACAAATCAGCTTATACAAAAAATTATTAAACAAGCACAAATAAATGTATGTAAATAAACTTATATCAAAATATTTAAATAGGCACAAATAAATTTTTTAGTGCAAAGTTAAGACGGGAACTATGACAACGTGCGGCAATGTATATAATAAAACTAGAAATCTCACTAAATAGAAAAGCTAAACAAATGAAAAGGACCTGCCAGTTTTAGAGACTACATTTTAAATGATCATATAAATCGTGGCCTATAAACTCAAATCTGAATTACTATGTATCTGTTTTGGTTGCCATAGTTTGGGACAATGTTTAAAAAATTAAAAGGTTGCCTGAGGCGTGGCGCCATTAAAGTTTCCCAAGGGCATTAGAATTAGAGGATATGCCAAGATTAATAAAACTTGAATCCGTACGTCGCAAGTTTAGTCAGTCAGACTTGAATCGGTCATTGTTAAAAGGGCGAGCGAGCGAATAGTGTAAAATTTTCCCTAGCTTAATAGAAAACGAGGGATGGACTTCTAGCTACCCCTAGCTACTTTCGTGCTAGGTAAAACTGTCTGTTTTTGTCAATGGCGTACATATTAATAAAGGGTAAGAAGGTAGGTAGGTATTGGAGGTATACTTTGGGATAAGAGTAAATCAGGAAGATTCATTGCTGTGTATTTTAACCGCCCGCCTTGCATCACCAGAGAGGCACTCAAGTCCACCTCGTCCTATATATTATATGACCTTTTACTGTTTCTGATATCTGTATCTGAGGATTGGAAAAAATATTTTCTGTTCTTTTATAATATTGTTAAGTGGTGTCAGGCCTGAAGTCCTGTACAGAGTCTCAATGTTGTCGTTCCAAAGCTTGAAAGCAAATCTAATGGAATGTCTTTCAATTTTCAGGAGATTATCAGTATTTGTTTCAGAATTAAATAGTTGGTAACCATATGAAATGATAACTCAGATTATTGATTTGTATAGATTCATTTTTATTTTTACGGAAAGATTGTCTTTGCAGAAGATGGATCTTAATGAGGCATGTACTTGCAGACCTTTCTTGGTTAAGTTGAGAATGTGTTTTTGAATGGCATCCTTTCATCCAAAGAAACTCCCAGATATTTAATGGCATGTTTAATCCTAGTATTATTTATGGTCAAGTATTTACTTTTGTCCCGAACAGTTTTACGTCCTGATGAATAGAGGAGTATAAGTTGAGTCTTGTTCTCATTTAAAGTTAGAAGTCAGGTGTTGCACCATTGGACACATTCTTCAGGGATTGTTTCTAGGTTACTGATTACATCTTTATAGGATTTGGCAGTGGACCAGTATCCACTATCGTCTACGAATAGACCTAAATTTGTACAGTTATCTAACGGAAGTGGAGTGTCGTTGACATATATTAAGTAAAGGATGGGACTCATGGCAGCTCCTTGATGTGAATGGCCTTACTGAGGTCTGTATTTATCTTGAATTGGGTGGTCCTGTCTTTAAATGTTTCATATCCATCTAATATATGTGGTGGGTAATTGAAGTCTGTGTAATTTAAACAGAACGCCATCATGCCAGACGGTATCGAAAGCACTGGTTAAATCCATGAATATGGTACCAACTCTGTATCTTCTGTTTAATGCACATCGTACGTCTGTCGTTATCCTAAGCAATTGATCGATAGTAGAAATTTTACTTCTGAATCCTGCTTGATTTGGAGAAAGTTGGTCAGTTTCTTCTAAATATTTAGATAGTCTATGGACTAAGATTATTTCGCAGATTTTTGGAATTGTGTTTGTCAAGGTTATAGGGTGATAATTATGTGAGTTTGAAGAACTTTTGTTAGGTTTTGGAATTAGTGTGGTGAATGCCTCTTTCCAATGAATGGGAACAAAGCTAGTCTTGAGCGTTGAATTGTAGAGTGCGGCCAGAATTGAGAGTAAGGATTTAGGAGATTTTAATAGGAGTAAGTACGGAATATCGTCAGATCCAGGTGCAATATTTTTCTTCTTCTTTAGAACAAGAAGAATTTCATCAGTTGTAATGTCTTGCAGTAAGATATCTAAATTGCCTATATGGTCATCGTTTCTGTCTAACAAAGTGACATTCTAATTGTGTGAAATTATTTGTCTAATTAAATTAGAAGTTTGGATTACTTCTGTTTTAATATCATTAGTATTGCTGAAAACATGCTCACTATATTTGTTATTATATTTTTTATAACAATTATCTAGTAGGATGTATTTTAAAGTGATTTCTACATTATCTATTGTATGTGGAAAGGATCTGTGCTTTGATTTCCTATTTCGTCTTCTATTAATCATCTTCCAGAAAGATTGAGGGTTGAGTCTATATGATTCAGAAAGATTGAAAATAAATTCATTAAGTTTTAATTCTGTGAGGTTCCCGATTTCTGTTTTGATTTATTCGTGAAATTTATTTATACGAGGTTTTAGAAGATTGTTTCGTTGTCTATAATAACGTCTTGTAAGAGCCCTTTTAAGTCTTGAGATAATAAAGTTGACTGAAAGATGTTCAGTATATGGAATGTACTTGCTCGTAGGTTGATTCATCAGCAGCCTGTTTCAATAAATTGACTATGGTTTGATTGGATTTCTCAGTATCTGCAGGTGATTCAAAGGAGAAGTGATGCTGGTTGATGAAGTTAATTATTATTTCATATTTTTTCCAGTGCGGTTTATGTAGTTTTTGTAAGTAGATGTTAGATTATTTCTACCAATCTGAATGTTAAATGTTAAGTAAATTTCACTGTGAGCAGATGGAAAACTTTAAAATTTGAGAGTTTATTCATCATAGGATGTGATAGTAGTATTTTGTCTGGAGCAGTTTCTATTGCATTGACAATACGAGTTGATCCAGTCTGAAGATTGATTAATTGAGAAATGAGACGGTAATTGAAAGATGCCTTACCATTGTCATCAGAGACTCTATCCCCAAACATACTGTATTGACTATTTATGTCAGTCACAACTATTAAATTTCTTAATTTTTCAAGGTGTTTAAAAAGTGAGAAACTAGAGTTTTATATATCTTCTTGGGTGAGAATACAAAGTTGCAATAAATAAGGTTGCAGTTTTAGTTGTTATAGAGATGAGTAATGGAGAAGAATTAGTATCCCGCCATCCATCTGGCAAATCCATCTCTTGAGAATTGATAGAGTCTACTACCAGAATGGCCATGCCCTCTGAAGCTTCTTTGATATAATTTGTATCCAGGAGCATTTAAGTATATGGAAGGTTTCATCTTCAGTTTTGCTTCATTTATTATATAATTGCATGGATCTCTTCATCTTTAGCAATTGTAATAGTTTTTTGTAATTTATTGCGAATACCGTTAATGATAATGAATAGTAATTTAAGAGAATTAATACAGGAAATGTTGACTGAATGAAGGTATTTAGGATTCATCATCAATATTTTCCATGTTTGATTCTAGATTTGTATGAAGTTTGTTGATAGTTTTTTTTTTTAATAAACTCCTCATTTCCAACGAAAATAAGGCTATCAGTAGATTTGAGAATGATAAGTCTACATTCTAATAATTCCTCAGAGACTACTTTAAAATTGCATTGCTTAGTTTGGGGAAAGTATTGTGAGGTAGATCCATGGTCAAAACAGTGGACACCCATTTAAGAACAATATTTGTTTGTTCATTAAAATTACTTTGATTAAATTTTGTTCTATTGTAGAGAGGGGCGTATTGTTCTGGTCTGTTTTGTCAGCATCGTCAGTATTTGGTTTATTGCTTTTAAAAAGATCTGCAAAGTTTGTTGATGGTTTATTGTTTAGCTGATCTGAAAAGTTTCTCCGGAGAGATAGCGTTACCTTGCTTGGGTCTTTACGTGTTAGTGAACATATAGAAGAACCAGATCTGTGTCCATCTTTTTTTTACTTGACATGTCATATTTAGGTGAAAATTGCCGCATTTGAAGCAAATTTAAGTTTTGTTGCATGGTTTTCCAATATATGGTATTGTGAGCATGTTTTGCATGGTAAAGACCTAGCAGAAGTCATAGACTTTTCTACCCTGTATCTGATGTAACCGATGGTCATTCCGTTAGTGCCAGGACCTTACCAGGTCCTTTGTAAACACTCTCACAAGTAACTAGATTTTATTTTGAAATCTAGTGGCATTAGTAATTGGAACTTTATCATCTAGTAGATAATTCTTAAGTTCATCCATTTGCATAGAGGTAGGAATTACTCTAATCACACATGTAAAAGTAGCTTGGGAAGAGGCTTTGATAGTTTCTTTTTGCTTTTCATCAAAGATACTGAAGTTTGCTTTTGGGCAAAAGTCTTTTTCTTGGAAGGCATTGATAAACCTATCTTTAATCGTCTTAACTTTGAAATATAATTTTATTCCGTTAAGTCTTTCAGTTGAATATGCTAGTAAACCTATATTTGGAAGCGACTATTGATTTTTTGTGTAAAATAATTAGGTGCGTAACGTCAGTTGCAAATTGCTTATAACTACAACATTTTATTATTATCATTATTTTGTATTTGTATATAGGAAACTTGATCTTTGGCTTGCCATCTAGAATTAGTTTGTTAGAAGGGGTATGTGCTATGTATTTTGAATAGTATATATCCCCTTTTAACAATGACCGATTCAGTTGTACCATGCTAGTGACTCGCGTAGTATACAATGTATACGCCATTCTGTCATTTTCCCTTTTTATTTAACTAATGTTTTTAAAAAGGATCGCGCAACGGAAGCTAGTTCAATTATGTTATGTTGGATGCATCAGTGTTAAATTTGAGAAAGAAATGCCACCTCTACAGGACGAAATACTTACTAACATAACAAGGAAATATTGAGATATATGCCTACAGAACCTAACTGAACTGTAAAGAGAAATAGTGCTTTTTAGCACAATTCTCATATGTTGCATCTAAGCAACGCAATCTAACCTAACAGCAATTCCCAGCGAAGACAACTAAACTATTGTCAACATGACAAGTACCCAAGTTCGCATTTCTCCTGTGGGTTTATAACATGTTGTATTGTTGATATGACGAATAGTTCTTAATGTGAAATGGGTAATGGCATGGAACTATCACTTTAGTAAGCACGCGAATGACGTAGTTAAACAGAACGTTATTACACATAAAAGCACCTGTATTCAGAATGTGCTACTAAAAATTGCAGATACTTGACGTACTACAGTCAATCATTACTCCTTATGTTCATTAATGAAGTGCGTAACAAGACAAACTTAAACTTAGATGATGTATTTTTTACTATACACTTTAAGCAATCATGCATTTGCTATATCACAATTACATTTCAGTACCTCTTAAAAAAAAGAGACAGTTCGTAATAAAAATGCACAACAATAACAAAATATGTGCAGTACAGATTAACACTTGATTTCAGAAACATTAATACCGTTCCAAATTATAATAAAATAATCTATAATGAATGAGACTGATATTTACTTCAATATTAAAGTAACTGAATTAAGTATCTGAAGAACATTTCCATTAACTAAAAGAAAAATAATGTGATGAAATATCTTATAATAAATTTCAATCAAGTAAAAGACAAAAATTTTATATGTAATCAATACAACAGGCCTAAAAATAGGTTGCTCAAATATTATACATAGACCACGTAGTATGATAAATCTTGAAATTACGTTTTTAAGGGAAATTAACTTGAATAAAAAATATCTAAATTAAAATTCACTATGTCAAACTAAACTGTATCAAATTGTAGTTTCAATAGAAGGAGAAAGTTTTATATCTTTTTTAAATATTAACCTAAACATGTAATGTGTTACTCATCTACATTTTCAACACTCTAAGCTTGCCCATGTAATCTATACTATCTGCAAATTCATTTATTTTCATGTTTATGAAGTACCGAGTACTAAATGAACAATAAAACAACATACAACACAGTCAAATAACATGCACTCTACTGCTAGGTTAAGTTGAGTTCAGTTCTGAGCCATCTAAACTATAGCCCATACATCACAGTGCACAAACAAGACATGCAAAGCATCATTCATCATTGACGTTGCGTTCAAGCTAATTTCTATCAAATACACAAAGATCATTACTATTATTAAGTAATATAGTATCTGCAAAATTGTCATGCATTAGCTGTTGTTGATAGTCTTAGTAACCCAAATTACATCACTGCAAAACCAGCCATATTTTATATCACAAATAATCAGTTGATATTTCATTTGGGTATTTTTAGTTCCTGTGTTACGTAGACAAATACTTGAGTTTTCCTAAGTGCTTAAACCAGCATTACCATCAATAATTACAAGTGTGTAGAAGGTCGAACCTCTGCTTCGTATTCGTATTATGTAATCTAGCGCGGAAATGGCTAATTATGCCCATCCATTGCGCACTCGTTTTAATAATTGCTGTTTTATAATAGTACAATCGTGTACACATAACAGCCAAACTAAACAAAACTTAGCCCCTAAATGTAACTGTTACGCTATTTAAAGTCATCTGTTAAAGCATCTTCCAACAAAAGCAATTAAGTCACTAAGGATAGGTATAAATGAAATTTTGTAGTTTTATTGTAAGCGTATGGAGTTTAATATTTCCCAACATTATAAAGCTTAATTAATTATTTCCCAATATTACGAAAAGTCATCACATTACTTAAGACAAACAAACATCCACATTTCCCAAGAATTATTGCTCTACCAGCTCAAAAATAATTGAGCAAAAGTAACAGAAACAGTAATACTAAACAGAATTAAATCACATCATATCTAGTAACACGCTAATACAGGAATAGTGTAGATTCAGAAATTATTATTCACCCAGACGACAACTAGTCAGATCTATATAGTACATCACTGAACATTACAAACAAGAATAAACGGTGTTGGATGGTTGAACATTGAAAAAGCATTTGATGAGGTATGACATAATAGGTTACTGTACAAAATAACAAATTATGACATGTCTGATTCATATATATTAATTATATTTTATGTCACTCACAGACACTTCTACATAACTGTCAATAAAACAGACTCTACTACAAGAAATAAATAACAGGTGTTCAACAGGGCTCTATTCTCGGTCCTTTACATTTTCATTTGAAAAACAACGTAATAATTAAAAAAGCGATACAGTGTAAATTAAGTACACAACTAGGCATTAAAATCAAACCATTTAAAAATAATATATGGTGCCAAAAGATATCAAATACTTCAGCATTACGTTAAATAAAAGTCACATTCAATGAACATTTCTTAATCCAAGTTGCTAATTCTAGTTCAGGTTTGACCCAAATTAAATATTAACTTTGTAGTAGCAACGTATCCATAAAAATATTAATTCTGTAAAAAAGCGGTAATTAGCCCGTTTATTACATAGGGATTTAATGAAGATATTAAAGATTTTCCAGACCAGAGTTTTGAAGATGCTAACCAAATGTCCTAGATACACGATATTGTACGAACTACACGTGTAAGTTGGTCTCTACCAGTGATATAAGGACAACCATTAGAGTCCTGCGGATTTTTACCTGGTCGAACAGCACGCTTTCACCACACCGCTTGTTCAGAGGTGAGATAGATAAGAAAAGTAACTTGGTGATATTTTTTTATGTAGCTGGCTGGTAGTGATCATGGCAGTTAAACGAAGACTACCTCGAACTTTCTTTCTAGTCGTCAATGTCACATATCCCTCTACTACTGAACTTCTCTTATGTAAGTCATGTTGAATGAACGAGAAAAGAGGACAAATCCGCTATATGCAAAGCCTGTTCCAAAAAGGTTGACCGAATTGATTAGGCTGTTTTGAGCTGAAAATTCTCATGTCCAGCTTCGCGTATCTTCTGAAACAGTAAACCAAAGATGCCAGGTTCGAGCTCTCAAAAGTACAGTGAACTTTCGCAATTGAAAAAAACCATGCAAATATGTTTTTCTTCTTTTAAGTATAATAAGGTATGTTCAAATGTTATTAAGTGTAGAAAAAAGCAACATTCATTGAAATACCTAATGATACAGTATTTCGAAACTATCCATACATCTGAGCAAGTAATGGTTTTGTCACCTACGTTTCCATACATAAAAGAACATCTCCAATGAAAGCAAAGACAGCAGACATATTTTTCGCATCCATAGTACAATAAACAAGACAAGGGAGAGACAAAACAACAACATTTTGCAACGTATATGAATGTCATTGTCTTGGACACCGAAAATTCAGACATGTTTCTTCAGAAGGAGTCGTCTCAGAAGGAGCTTGGTAAGTATGTTCATGTTAGCTCAGTGATAGAGCGCTGGGGCTTCTAATCGAGAGATCCCGTGTTCGAACCTCGTTCGGGATAATTTATTGTCTATAATGATATATTCCTCAAAGCCTGAATAAGTAGATAAAAATTACATTAGAATAAATCAGTTTTATATATATATTCATACAATCATTTCAGGACATAAATAATTATTATGTTTAAAATATAACATCAGAGGTGGTGAGTGTTGACAGAACGTCGGTATATTATACAGTATGTGAACGTTAAATACAAATAAATTAAATCAATAAATAATTGCGTGTAGTGTATTTGTCTGCAGCAATTTGTCATACGGAAGTTACGTCTCCATATTCTCTTGAAATAGTCAAAGGCTATCAAAAGAAAATAAGGTTACAAGGGAAAAATATCCAAAGTCGGACCATCGTTACAGACCGCAAGTTCAATATCCCCAAAGTTCACGATCCCCACGAACGATGAAGACACTAAACTGTACTTTACTTTCTTTCCACATGTTTTCAGTTCAGTACTCTGAAATGCTTTTATATGGAAGTGGTGAGGCTTTAATCTTTCCCGGGCTTGGTTCCACATTCTACACTTTGTTCTCTGATGAAGAGAAGCTACTATTTATTAACTAGAAGGAAAAATGCTTGTCCTGACCAGGGCTTGAACCTATGTCCGTGTGGCATTAGGCTTTAACCATGAACTACTTTTACAACTAAGAAAATATTGTCAAGATTTGTCTAATTAAATCACCACCAAATTGAGTCACGCTAAGTGGATCATTTTATACATTAGTGATTTTAGATAAGGAAGATTTGCTTGGTGTAGGTTAGTTATAGTAAAATTGGGTTATTCCTGTACAAATCATCCAATTTTAGAAAAATGATTACATCACCATTTTAGAAAAAAAAATATTTTTTTCGTATGTGGGTTCCTACATACCTGAAGATATCAGAACGACTTTCGAAAGAAAGGTTATGCTTTCATATCTCCCTGGGCGACCATATTTCCAACATGGTGGGTGACGTTCTTTACTCCCGTAGATATGTACGGAAACGTGCATATCTAAAAAAGCTAGAAGGACTAAAGAGCTGAATTAAAAACCATTGGGTAGCTCTTGAAGTGCTCCGGAAGATGTGGAATCCCATATTTTAAAATTAATTTCTTTATTCCAAAAATTAGGCTGAAAAATGAGTTACGAATTTGTATAAAATTCGATCTTTAAACCTAATTTTTGAGGTGTAGGAGTTGAATAAAATTCTGCAAAATGTTGTCATGTTTAGACCTCCCAAATGAGTTCCTGGCCTAAATCACACTCTTTTTTTCTATACGAGTGTTCCAACGTGGCCCTTTGCGAAAAATACCGGATGTCGAGCTTAAATATATCATATGCGTCCTCATGAAACAATTTGAAATGTGGTTTCGAAGAAGCTTTGTATGCGACCAACTAACAGTCGAAATTGCAATTTTTATTTTGTAATGGTTTGGTCAGTACCAGCGGATTTTCTTCGCTATACGATGCAACTCCGAACTTGGTATCTTCACGAAGGTCACCATGTTTTGGGGAAGGAGCTGAATATAAGACTACAATTTATCTTGTGATGTTTAGAACTATCAACAGGATGATTGTGTAGAAAAATCCGTGGCGTTCAATGACAGAGCTTTTTTGCTACAGAAAAAGTGCCGGATTTGAGCCTAAAATATATAAAATGAGCCATCAAAAGAATTCTGAAATCTGGTCTCGAGGAAGCTTTATATGTACTCAAATCACAGTAAAAATGGCAATTTTAATTTTTGAGTGGTTTGATAAAAACAAAAGTTGTTCATGGGAGTTAAAAGTGTGCCTTTCAAACAGTGTAGTAATATGTAGCTAGCATATACACATATAATCCGCTTGCACTGACCAAACAAATTAGAAATAAAAGTTGCAATTTTGGTTGTGAGCTAACCATTAACAAGAATTCATTTAAATTTCAGTTTTTTATTAGATATTTAAGCCAGCAATCCTGCATTTCTCGACGAAAGACCATGTGTGAACCCTCTTAGAAATTCAACCAATTGATTTTTTAACTTAGACACTCTTTTGGTAGGTCTAAACATAACAAATGACTGCAGCCTTAGATTTAACTGCTTCACAGAGAAACAAAATAGCTCGTGGTTAAAACCTAGGCTTTCTAAATCAATACTACACGAACGTAGGTTCGAGCCCTGGTCAGGTCAAACATTTTTCCTACTAGTTAATAACTTATTTTCCTCAGATGACAAAAGTATAGAATTTGGGGATAACGAACTTTGGGGATAGTGAATTTGGTGTCTGGCATCTTTATCCGACTTTAGATATAACAGCATTTACTTAATTTGTATTTAACGTTTACATATAATATACCGACGGTCTGTCAGAACCCACCACTTCTCTGATGTTATATTTTAAACATAGTAATTACTTATGTCCTGAAATGCTTGTATGAATACATACAAAACTGATTATTATTATTTTATGTAATTATTCATGCTTTGAGGAATATATCATTACATAAAAATATTTTTTTCAGAACGGGATTTGAACCCAAGACCTCACGATTAGAAGCCATGTGCTCTACCACTTTTTTTTTTTTTTTTACAAACTTTTATTGCTCATTCATGATACAAGGGAAACTGCTGTTTCAGACAAAATAGATCAGACATTATAGACAATAACATTGGACACAAACACAGAAAATGTACAAGAGAACATCTCGCAATTAACTAACAGGTGTTGTATAAACTTTGAAAGTTTGAACTGAGGATTAGTTAGGAATCACACCTCGTCAATTACTTTTAGGAAATTAGCAAATAACCGGCGTTGAATAGTAGATGCACCTAACTTCCAACGAGTGCGCTTCAGGAAGTCAATATAGTCTTCTGCTGACATCAACTTGTGTGGCGTAACAAATACATATTGCAAGGTGTGTGCAGTAATCCATACCACTGAGCTAACATGAACACATCTATCTACTTCTTTCTGACAGAACTCCTTCTGAAGAAACATAACTGAATTTTTGGTGCTCAAGACAATGGTATTGATATGCGTTCCAAATGCTGTTGTTTTTCTCTCCTTTCTTTTGTTTATTGTACTATGAATCGAAAGACATATGTCTGCTGTCTTTGCTTTCATTGGTGATTTTCTTTTACGTATGAAAACGTAGGTGACAAAACCATCACGTGATGTATACATAGTTTGGAAATAGTGTATCATTACGTATTTCAATGAATGCTACATTTTTTCTACACTTAATAACATTTCAACATGTCTTGTTTCACTTAAAAGAAGAAAAACATATTTGCATATTTTTCCCAATTGCGAAGGTTCACCCTACGTTTCAGGGCTCGAACCTGACATCTTTGGTTTACTGTTTCCGAAGATACCCGAAGTTGGGCTTAGAGAATTTTCAGCTCAAAACAACCTACTCAGTGCGGTCAACCGTTTTGGAATATGCTGTACAAGTTCACTTACGTAATGAGTGCTGGAACGGAACCTTCGGAAATCGGATACTGTCTGTATACTAAAAGAAATAAAGAAGCTAAGTAATATCTTTCGTTCGATTTAGATTTGGTCATGAAACTCTTTTTCTCTGTAAATTAGAAAGAAGAAGAGAATAATTTAATGTTTTTTTTTTTAATGAAAACTACGTAATAAAGAAAGATTGTTTTCTGTTTCTCTACCGGTACGCGTCAATTTACGTATTTAAACCCCGACCTAAATACCACGAGATATTTATCAACTGCAATTCATTTGCAATTTAAGTGCAGGTTTGTGGTTGACAGTTCTCTATAAATCCTTTTAATTCTCTTCCCCACCCAGATCGTTACATAACAATGTAGGATGTGTTCTATACAGAAATATATTTTTTCTGTCTTCATTAAAAGACAATTGAATTTAAATCCAAATTGTGTGCGCAACCTGCATATAGACAATAAAATTATAACATGAAAACTGGCCAATGAAATGGAAAATATATATTTCGTTTGAATACTCATTAATGTTGAAAAGATTCTAATGAAAAGTTTTGTTTCCCCTTTGAACATAGGAATTATAGGAAAATAAACAGCAAATGTATTATTTGTCCCAACTGAAACCGTGGTTTCATGCTTGTTTATGAATAAAATAATCAATTGTTTCAAAGTATGTGTCACAAAATTACATACTTTATTCAGGTACTGTTTGTTCTACGAATGCAAGCGCTCAGATAGAATGTATGATATGGGAGAATTGGTGGAATGAAGAAAGTGGGAGGAAACGGGAGAACCCCCGAGAAAACTTACGCATACTGTGTTTATCCACCACAAAGCCCACATGATAAGAGTCAGGATTGAACCGAAGACCCCATGCACCAAAGGTAAGCGCTCTACCACTGAGGCACCGCGGTCATTCATCGGGATTCTTGGCATATATGAGAGTAAAGCACGTTCTTTGTATAAAATGAAAGTTCTTGACAAGTGTAATGAATCTGTCTCGTTATTTAATTTGTATCCCCTTTAATTGGGTTAGTATACTGAGCCCTTTGTACTCATTTTTGTCCCCAACACAACTCAAAGGTTGCCATCAAACGAAGCGAGACGAAAGTTGAAGCTATCTCGTAGCATCACGTGAAAAATGTCTCGTCTCGAACAGATGTGTTTATCCTCATTCTGTCTCGTTTCGTGTTATTTTCGTACAGAATGTAACAATAATGTCTGTGAATTTTTGGGATTAATTCTTTATTAAAAAAAATAAGTAGTAATAATTTGTTTAACATGTCTCTAGACTATGTTCGTAAAACGAAAATAAGATGTTAACACTTTAAAATCTCTCTTTTTTTTTTTTTTTTACCTAAGAATTTCGTTGTCACGGAATTAAACGCTTTAATAGCGCAAGCATAGAAATCATCTCTAAGCTGTATTTACCAATCATACACGTAACTTATAAATGTAGCTTTTAGTGTTGCTTGCTAAGTCGACACAGCTTACACCATTATTGACCCCCATTGTTTGTAACTGCTTTACTTTAGACGCCAGCGTGTGTTATACATTATAAAATGGAATTGAAAGAAAATGAAAATAATTGTGTCCGCTAAAAGGAGCAGAAGCACTGAGAAGTTGTAATTACTTACCCCAATTTTGATCCTTACACTCCAGCTCCCCCTTCGAAACTGAAAAATTTTAGAAGACGTCATAGATTTACTTATTCAACGTCATAAGTCTGGAATTCCATTTTTGTATGTTGTTTTTTTATATCCTATATTTCTCTTCTTTCAGGGAAAGAAGGAAGCCGTTCGATATTATAGAAAAAGAGAAAATTCAAATTCTAGGCTGGTATTTCGGTTCAACGCTTTTTCAATTTCCTTCTGGTTCTTTAGTGTTAAAGAGATTTTCGTGAGACTCACCATTGTTATGGATGTGTGTTAGGAAGAAGAGGAAGAACATAAAGGCCTTGAGGGTGTCTCCATCTCTTTCTCTCTCTCTCTCTCTCTCTCTCTCTCTCCTTGAACATCATCAACCTCAGTGATTTTCTCCGTTTTCTTGAAAAATTCTTAATCATATCTCTCCTCCGACGCAGTACTTTGGTCTTAACAGTTTTGTATGTTTGCTGTGTTCGATTTTTGTTTTACGACGCCTTGATTTTGTTAGCTTTTTTCCTCTTTTTTTCTTTCTACAGTAGTGCCAACTTGTGTGGCAAATCCATGGATGTTCTAGTAAAGGATTTACGTAGAACTATTTCATGCCTGCGGAAGAGAAAAGACAGAAAATAATTGAGCGTGATCAAGGCAATGCATCTGATTGGTTAGCAGACAACTATAGAGTTTGCTGCCATTTTTGTTAGCCAAAAACAATGTATTTTGATTGAAGTAAGGGGGCACACTGGGCGGGACTAAGCTGTGACGTAAGGCTTCATATTTTGGGCAAAATCGCAAATCCCAATTCGTGAGATTTTCTCCACATAATTTTTTTCACAAAAGGGATTTCTTTAATACGATTTTTTTTGTCTTAACCAGTGATTCATAACTGGCGGTACGCGTACCTCTAGAGGTAAGAATCGGAACATCTAGGGGTACGCCGAAAATATAAATAATAGCAGAGAAAGGCACAGGTGCGAATGGTGTAAGTAAGATAGAAGTAAAAAGAAAATTGGTAGTCCTTGAGTGTTATTACAAGTAATGAAGCAGGTTTTCTTTGTTATTTAACACCACAAAAATCTGTTCCCTCGCGTTATTATTTCGCTGAATGGTAGAGAGATTTTCCGTAAACAGTGTGTTGCGAGTACACCATACAGAAGGTAAGCTGAGGTTTGTTCGGGCTGCCAAGGGGTATGGAACTGACAAAATGTTGGGAACTACTGATCTAGACAAAGGGAGTTTCTCGTCTAGAAAGAATCTGGAAGTGACCAGTTGACAATAATACTGTTGGCGACGATAGAGCCAAAAACACCGAGGTAATTGAAACTATTAAAGTTATCAAAAAAAAATATCATCGTTACTGTGATGACCAATCAGGTGAAGCTAATGATGTACCAGTTTAATTATTTCAGGGGCAATTGATGTACAAACTCCAACATTCAGCTAAAAGACTAAAGCAGGGAGCAAGAAGAAAGAACAAACAACCAGTAGCTTTTCTTGACTCGGAATCTAGACGTTTTGTCTTCTGATTCTCATCTACAAACGAGGATACCATTACTGTAAACTAGCCTAACGTTAGGTAACATTTTCAAATTGGAATGGATTGAAACGTTTTTGAGAAAGTTGAATTGGGTTCAACAGTTTGGAACTAGTGGATCTGTTATCAATAAGAAACCTTCTGAAGACTAACTCACAGATATGGTGCCGTGCCCATGCTGTTCCCCTGCAATGCTCCGTCCGTGCCATGGCTGCTACCGTTCACACATAGGGTGCCGTTCCCATGTCGTGCCACTACTGCTTTCTACACCATTTCTTTATATTTTATCACTCCCTAGCTACTTGTCGTTTTCCTGCTTTTTAAGGTTTCCGATAGTACGCCTGTAACGACACCCACTTTGTTTTAAATTCATCTTCTGTACTGTTCGTTTTTTTTTGTATCGGTCCAAACATTATCTTTAACAAATCTATCGTAGTCTTTGCGTTGTAAGCTGTATAAGACTTCGTGCTTTTGCACCAACATTATTACTCTTCATTCATTTTTGACACAGAGCCTCGCTCACACACAATGAGGACCTGAAGGTCAATAATTCCCACCAACGGAACGACCCCTACTTCTTATCTTTACTTGGAATCATAGATCTGTTGATCGTGTATGCCATAGACAACTCGTGGAAATTCCCAGACCTCAGGAGCAGTCCAGTTCCCATTTCCATAGCTCATCGGCAATGGAATTACAAAAGTACTTAACCTCACAGAATAAGTCTCTTTGGGAACGCCTTTTGTGGCTTGGCACCAAATCTATCCAAGTCGAAGTGCAGTGTGCTGACTATGCATCTAAAGGACTACGAATTAATATAAAATAATGACATCAAAGAAGGAGAAATCATAAATAATATTTTGCATAAAATTAGTATCCACATAATAACATAAAATATACTAAAATATGATCGATAGTTATAATAAAATATTATATTTACAAAATACATATTAATGACAATAAATTATAAATAAAGGTAGGCATTTAGAATCCAAAATTAAATTTATATCAATATGGTTATGCTGCATCTCTTAAATAAACACTCCAACAGGATATTCAGTAGCCCTAATTTACTCATGGACCCATTCCTATACCTAGAAAAGCATAGCTCCACTCGACACAAAGAAACAGATTACATTAGGTATTCATACGTTCATTTCAAAGCGATATAATACATAATTCGATCAGATAACTAAATCAAATATCGGATAATATAAATTATCTAATCACCTAAAAAGTTAATACAAAATCTATGTTAACACTGCGGATCCTTATTTAAAATCAATTCCTCCACAGCGTGTTTACTTAAAATATAAAACACGCTAAAAAGGAACATTGATTCTTCTTCCCACAACTCGTCAAAACTTGAACAATCATTGGGAGGAACCATGTAATTTCAAAATTAAATTACGATTAATCTGTTTTAATAATATCGCAAGTTAGAATGTAATTATTAATAAATGAACACCAAGGCGCAAATCAAATTATCCATAGGTGGTAAACACTAAGCTTTAGCACCATAAATGTTAACCTTCTGCCGCCCTTAAAAAAGATGACTCCACCCAGCGGCCTTCATTCTTTCATTACCATATCCAAATTGTATTATATTCATTAAAGTGCCATCTCTTATGCTAATTAGTTAGTAAACCTCCAATTCAGGACCAGTCCGGTATTCCCAAACGTATAAAGGTTAAAAATAAAATAAAATCTCAAACATTTCAGGTTATAAACAAAACACATCACATTTGACTTTCTTCACTTAACGCATGAAGCTGTTTGACGTACCTTAAACGAGGACTTGAAGTTCTATCCCTTCCAAATTAAGATGGCACAGTAATTTCTTCCGTGTGGTATAACTCATTCTAAATGTCTCCTAAAACACGCTTGACTGCAGTAGTAGAAGAGTCGCTTTAAAAAAAAATATTGTGACTGTACATAAAAAAATACCATGTACAGTCAGCGAGCAGAAGTTCGTAACCAGTTGGGAAATCTCTTCTCCGAGTAACTGGAATTGATAGATTGTTTTTGGTGCGGTTTTCTGTAACTCAAAGAGAATGTACTTTTCTGTAAATTACAGAAAACTTTACTCAAATTGGTATATCTATCTCAAGATATTCGAGAAAGAATTCCATTGGCGTTCTAAAGACCTAACTCAAAATATTGTGAATCACTATATTCAATATGTTCTTACCAGGATCGATCTCGATACACCTAGTTTACAGGACAACAAAAGAAGGTCTATCCCCCAGTTAACTACTGGTTATAGTCTCGGATTTCGGTGCTGTGGAAGCACACAAGTTCTAATTCTGCTGTCGGTAATACTGACTGAGATTTTTCAGATGTACTCTCGGATTTTTGTAAAGTGAATGCGGGTATGATACCTTACTAAACGACTAGACCGCTATCTTCTCTAATCCTGCCGCGGGAAGGGTGTTCAACGAGAAAAGTCATTCCTCAAGCTAGACGTGCTCGGGCAATACCTATAACTCTGACACATAACTTAAAGTTAGATTAACTAGAAAAGTAACCACTCACCTAGTGGATATACTTATTAAAATCTTACATTTAAAACAAAAAGGAATTATTTTTTTTCTCGTAGAGAGAGGACTCAGATCCAGTATTCATGAAATACGAGGCGTCACAACAGATGTATTTACTATTATATTGCCAGAAAACCTGTTCCGGCACCTTGGCGACCGAGTTATCATTGCAGGAGATCGTAATGCCAAACACCAGTTATGGCATTAATGTAACCCAAATCCAAATGACCGACAAACCAACGCACTCTTTCCAAACTTAGATTTTGAGGAATAATGTTGCCAACGAGACGAGATTTAGGCTATCTCGTCTCGAAAATCCATCATTCAGAGAGTGTCACGTCTCGATATGATATATCTTGTATATAGCGAGAATTTTGTCTCGTCTCGTTTTTCATGGGCTTCCTGTCTCGTCTCGTTGGTAGCACTAGTGAGGAATACGCTCCCGAAAGCCCAACGCACTTTTTCCTGAATGGTGGGCACCGCACTACTTTTGGATCACAGTCCCGTAATCCAATTCTCCCATCACGACCGCCTTCTGGCCCTGGAAATAATCTTCATAGGGCACAACACCGATTGGCAAGCATACAGCAGACGACTCACCATTGAATTTCCCAATCTCCCCACACCCATCACCCCACACGACATTGAACAAGCAGTATCAGCACTCACCGCCCTACTCAAAACCAGCTAGAGGCAAGACTTCACCAAGGTGACAGCAGAATGCACCTCACAACCCGCCTCCACCCGTACGGCATTTCTTCTACAACTCAAACGATATGCCTGTAAGCAATTTCATACCGCACGACATCCCACCTGGAAACTACTTTAGAATCAGTTTGCTGATTGCATTAAAGAAAACACCTTCTGCGACTCCACTAAGCCGACTGGGGCAATTATCTTCACTCCATTGACTTCTCCAGCTCTGCGTTTTGGAAATTAGTACCTAACTTGATGAGAAAAAAAAGATGGCACGCCTCCTGCTCCTATCGAGGGAACCAGAGGAATCGCTTATTTTCCAGAAGGCAAATCTGAAGTATTCGCTACAACACTGGCGGCCTAGTGACGCAGTTTTCACCTAGTGTCGTTATTTACTTAAAAAAAAAACACACACACACACCGCGGTTTCCACCTTGGTATCCTGTTGTTAATTAATAAAAAGTGACGCTCGAGAGGGAAAATTTCAAAAAAAAAAAAAGATTTTTCATTGAAAGAAGATCTGAAAGCATAATATAGCTACTTGTACCCGTGTCGGTAAACGCAAATTTCCATCCACGAATGCGCTAGTGTATATTATGCTAAGCTTCGCAATGAGCCTAAGTTGGCAACACTAAATTCATAGCTTTGGATAGACTTTTGGAAGCAGGTCTGATTTCTCTTAGTCGTGTGTGTGTGTGTTTGTGTTTGTTTTCTGTCGCCTTGGAGATGGATCTTAGATGAAATAAGAGTCTTTACGTTTCCGAGCAAAAACAAATCTCGCGACAACCAATGAGAAATAATGAAAATTCTCATTCCTTTCTCTTTCTTTCTTTCTTTTTCTCTTCTTCTTGATCAAAATAGAAGTAGGCTAGTTCTACACTACGGAGCAGAAGGTAATAAAATGACAGTAGTTAAACCTTTTCTTCTATCATTCAGTAATACTCTGAAAAGGAATCGATGAAGAAATAATTTCGAATTGCGACCGAATAGTAGAAGTTTTATTGTCTCCACAACAATAGTCGAGGATTGTCGGAAAGTTGGCTTTTGATTTTTACGATGCAGACAATATACAAATATTTGGAGTTGAAGTGACCAATGTATTTGAGGGGGGGAAAATGCAATGGCTTAGTGCAAAGGACAGTCGTGGAAAGTCTGTAGAAATTTTTACTGTTTGGTTGCTTTTCGTATGATAAGGAACAAGTCAGACGAATTAAATCGATTTTTAAAAAGAATTTGTGTCTACTATTGAACCGAAAAATTAAACTTTTTTTTTTTTAAGTGAGTCTGGAAAAGGTCTTGAACATAATGTATTTTATTTACGTGTGTTAACGTAAAGCTATTTCCAGAAGGGTATCTCGGAGAATACAAGATTATGGACACTGGAGTTTAAGTTCATATCGCTGGCGCATTATTACGTTTCACATATCATATATCATGGTAGTGTGACCAGATATTTGGTTTGAATCCGGACAGTTTACTTTGTAAACATTGCGTTCGTGTGTCCGTCTGGTATATGATCCGGACGTAACCCGGACAAATTGACGTGCCTGATTCGGAGTCATCGTAAGACGCTCGTTCTAGCTCCAACCAGCCTTAAACTTGTTAATTGATTGGATAGATATTGTCATCATATTCAGCCCTTTTCTTTCCACATATCTCGGTCTGCTGCTATCCTCACTCACGTAGCTCCTGAAAACCGCTTGATTTCATCTGCTCATCTTGCATTTGGACGTAGTCTCGGTCGTTTCTTTTCTCTAAGAATCCAATGTAGTCCATTTGTCGTCCATCTGTTCGTCTAGTCATGTAACCGGTTCATCTCCACTTCATCTTCTTTGCAGTCCTGATTACATTCTCTCCTTTGTTTGTGCTCGAAACCATTCATTTGTCTTCTTGTCCTTCGTAGTCTATCCTAGCATGCATCTCTCCATCGCTCTTTGTGTGACTCTTAACCTTTCAGTCATTTGTCCAAGTTTCACAGCCGTACATCATCAGAGGTAAGACACATTGATTATAAATTTACGCTTGAGACACATTGGTAGTTTGCTTTTGAAAATAAAGCGGAATCTAAACGAACACCACGCCATTTTACATCTTCTATTTATTTCATCCGTCAACTTGGCATTCGATATTTTGAGCTGACCTAGTTAAACATACTCATCAACTATGCCTATTGTCTCTCCGCTAATCTTTATTTCCCTCTTTGCAGCATGTTCATTGTATATGACTTTTGTTTTACTTAAATTCATTTTAAGGCCTATTTTCGAACTCTCATTACACACCTCTTCCATTCTGGTTTGTAGATCTTCTGAACTTGAAGCAACCAGGACTATGTCACCAGTGAATCGTAGGTGATGAAGATTTTCGCCATTGATCTCTATTCCAATTTCATCCCAGTTTAGATTTTGGAACACTCTCTCCAGGACAGCTGGAAAAGGTTTCGGAAAAATCGAAACTTTTCCGTCTGAATACACTATCCCGTATATACACTTGAACCAGTGGACTGCTACAGTCATATACACTGTAATAAAGTTTTGGTCCACTTCGATACTAATATATCTTGCCTTTCAGATTAATTCTAAATCCCACGCCCAATAGCCGCATAAGTATTTAACCTTTATAAAATATAGGGTACTGAACGGGACGATATATTATAACCTTTTAGGAATGTGTTCGTTATCATATGTATAAGTTGAGTGAATAATATAAACTACAGCTGTCATGCAACAGAAACGCCCTAGAAACAGTTTGAACTAGAAATTCGATAGGTATATTATTCCCAAACGCAACATTAATGGTACCTTGTTTTAATGAAGTTTGAAATGCCCCCAAAAATTGAAATTACTATTATCTCTAGATTTTAATTTCGTTTTGTTAAACCAAAAATCATCCATTTCTTTTTCTTTTATAAACTTAACCCGAATCGGTATCGAAGCAGGGACTTCGGTTTCGGAATTCAACATTGTATCATCTACTCTAATTAGAAAAAAAATTCGGTCGTTTTAACAAAATTAAAATATATAATACCGTATGAATGATATTTAAACTTTTAATGCGGCTTCTATTCAGTATAACATTAGGGTGTGTATATTAAATAAGATTTACCAACAAACGAAAATGGGTTTTCTGTGAGGAAAGTGACAGTCTCTCCTCTTCATTGTTGTGCAAACACCAGTTTCCTTTGTAAGGTTATAGATATTTTATGAGAAGAAAAAAGTAAGTCCTGGACTTTTGTAAAATACGACAATAACTGTCGATCACCATGTCATGTTGTTCCACCTCCTCCGCCCACATCTATTGTCACAGATATGTCAGCTGTTTTATCTCTTCTGTGATATAAGACTAAATTGCTATCATGGGGATGTTTCCTTCTTACGCTGATAGTTTCCTTTCTCTTCAATCTCATTTTGTCAAGCAAAGATTCAGGAATGATGGATGGAAGGAAATTTCGCGTAACCGGCATTCTTCTTTTAGCGAATATATAAGTATACTATACATACATTAGAGAAGGGATTTTTTTCTTCCCTTGAGAAATCTGGGAGAAAAGGGATTTCTTTTCTCTCTTTTCATTTTATAGCTTTGCTATAATGAGACCATAAAGGAAATGTATAGCAATATACAATATAATGTGGTTTATTACCCTCCGAAATGGAAATTTTGTCAGCAATCTACTAATAGGTTTTGGACTGAAAGTATGATCAATCTTCTATTGTCTTCGAGCTATACTCCGTCTAAAGAGGATGTATTAATTTCTTAATGATTTATTGCCTGCAATGTTACAGTTAGGGTAGTTAATCTATTTGCAAAGATTACAGCTTTTTGGCTGTAAGATCAAAGGCTTTTAGCTAATTACATTTCCTTCAATGAAGTCGTAGATACTAGTGAACAATTTTGAAGCTGTGATTCCCAAAAATATATTTGTATCAACCTTCCATTGTACCATACTTGTACTGAGATTATACTTCTAATATGGTTTCAGAATAGAACATCTAAGCTATACAAGTGATGTGACTGTTCAGTAGTACATAATGTAACTTTTCAGGAAGTGTGTAACATATGAATAGTTCAATAACCAGTAATTATATGTATGTAACATATATGTCATGTTAGAGCATATGCCAACACTATATCAAAACTTTGCTAATTTTCTCTGTTGTGTACACTTTATTGAAAAAAAAAGTGAAATATCCTGGTAAAAGCTAGATTTTAATTATATAGAACTGTTGGCAACATGGCGTCTTAGCGCAAGTACTATACAAGTCCACTCTGTCCTTTTTCTCTCCTACCATGTTGAAACACTTCTGCGAAATGTTACCGCTTTTTTGTGTGTTTGTGAAGTTCCTGTAATCTTGTCTCAGCATTCTACTATGTAAGTATCCTTTTTTTGTAATAAATCACAGACATATTCAATCCGCTACTAGATGAGGCCTCTTCCAGGACGGAGGAGATTGGTCTACTGTTCCCACGCTGACCAGACGGGTTGGAAGAGGAGAGCCTACTTCGAAAAAATCCTTCGCAGCGCCGGAAATCGAACCCGGGACCCATCAATCCGTAGTCAGACACGCTAACGACTAGGCCAACAGGGGTGGTCATATATATGCATTCCCTGAAAAATAATAAAACCAGAGAAACCTCAGTGCTTTAGACGTCCGTGATACACTTTCGGGTCAAAGTCAACTCCAAGAGCTTCATTTTGATAATATTGTGGTTCTGATATCTTTTGTTGAAATTGAGATATTAGTAAAACAAATCGTATGCCAAAATTTGGTTGGTCAATGTTTCACACTTAGGCACAAAACATTGATTAAAAAAACAAATTTTCACCAACAAAAATGTGCTGAGTGCGAAAACAGCTCAGTTTGACATGCTTTCATAGCAAGATTTCTCACTTTCTGGTAGTTTTGAACTGTCTTGGATAGAAAACGGCCACAAACACTTGAAGGAAACACTGGGAAATTACAATGAAACAAAGTAGTTCTAATAATAAGATCATACAAACAAAATGAAAGAGAAGAATCTCTTGAAGAAACAAAAAATGGAAATATTGTATATTAATTAGGATTTCAACTTCAAAAGATTTTCCATGCTTTCCTAACGGTGGAAATGTTGAAAACTTCACCAGTTTTACAACAATCAAATCTTTTTAAAGTGTAACTGTTAGGCATTACCACAACATTTTAAATTTAAGGGTTAATGCCAACAGTGGTTTATTATTCTGGATCCACAACGGCTACATGTGAATTTTATGTAAGGGCTTTTGGTATTTCTAGCTTAGGCCGACAACGGATACATGTTTCATTATATCCCCTCCTTCTTCCTATGTATGTTTACCTTCTGCCAAAAAGAAAGTTCTCACTAATTCAAGGGCTATCAAATCTTTAGAATGACGTACAACTAAACATAAATTCATACTTTCCCTGTACCACCAAGTAATATTAAAGAATTTTTCATCCTAATATTTAAAATTACATATCTACAGTCATACAGTGATTATATTTACAGTAATGATTATACTGATTAGGTGCTTGTCTTGTAATCAGGAGGTCCCAGCATAAATCATTGGTGCCGACCATTCTGTATGAAGGTTTTCTCTGATTTCCTTTGCTATCTGGTACCTTGAATAAAATAAAAAAAATATATAATAAAAGTTAAAAAAAAGCGAACAAACAAAATAATTTATTTCACATCCAGACAGTCCTCGGACGCCCCCCCCTAAAAAAAACAACTTCTGGGTACGTGCCTGGTATTATCCCATCTTGTGATATGTGTAAAAGATCAACTCGAACTTTTTAATAGATCTGAATGTCACTTCAATCTTTTTGCTTCTGTGCTCCTCAATTATCCTTATGCTGCTCTCTTTGTATCTATTGTTCTTAATAAACATGTTGCTTCTATGTGTACCCCGCCTCTTACATATGTGTGTGAAATACAAAGTTACGATCAAAGCGTGAAGTATATTTACGTGTTAGATGGAATGTTTCGGCTTTAAGTTCAAAGAAAAATAAAATGCTTTAGTTATAAGCAGTATTGTAATTGTTAAAAAAACAGAAAAAAAAGAAATCGTTCCTCCATTTTTCTATAACAGGATATTCTCTCATACTTTACCCTATACACAGGGGTTCTTGGGGCAGAACGTGGTGGCTTAGTAAAAGCATGTTCAGGGGGTTTTGGGTTCAAAGCCTAGTACCGGTCATTTTGATTACATTCTTTTTTTCATAATTTTTCTTCAGTTCTGCATGTCACTATGATACCTATAAGTAGAATAGTACCTCATGAGTAAAGATATATTGTCATGGGGATAGTTTGCTAGTTGCTAGTGCGTTCGCCAACGAAAGTTACCCAATAGCAGCAGTCGTAACGACTATCAGTAAGTTGACAGTACGACTGTTGCTCCTGGGTAACTTCTGTTGTCGCTTGCACTAGAGGCTCGTAAACTATCCCCGTGACAACATAGCTTTAGGTTTTGATATCATTTCCCGTTATTTTTTCCCCTAGAAGTTATGCCCAGTGAATGACGTCATTACCTCGACTGGTAATAGATCAAAACCATACCTGTCATAATAACACATAAATATAAATTAAAGATTTCTGAGAGAGAGAGAAAAAAATCTTTCGATAATATCAGAAAAATTAGATTTATTTTTTCGTAATTTCATGTAAGTAGATCTCGGCACAAACCAAAATGTAAGTGACAGTCAAACCACTATTCAGCCAACCCACTCAACCTTTCTTTTCACCTTGTGTTTATATGACATAATTATTCAGTGCTTTTGGCAATAATAAGCTTCGTCAGATCTTCACTCACTCACAAAGTCGTTTGTTCGAATTTCTTCTAATAGGTGTAATTAACAGTTGAAAGTAATTAGTCTTCCTTATTACGACGGTAATGTTCACAGTAGGTACAATAAGCCACATGAGAAATTTCACATAATAACGAAGAGGAAGATATAGCGCCTCTTTGTCATTCATTCATGCTTGAATGACAGAGACACACTCCCGATGATTACAGAGGTGAATTTTGTCTCTAGTCCCAACCTTTAACTTGCACAACATGAACCATAACAAAGTTACAGGAACAAAGCATTTATGTCTAGCATCGAGACCTAACAGAATTTAATTATACGCTCTAATAGCGTACACTCTACCTAGTCCTTTATCTGCCTCTCCATTATCCATTCCGTAGTTTCGTCATTTTATTTAATATTTAACTTTTTGAACTTTTTTGATCCTCGCCTTTCTATGTCATACTTCACCTTAAAACGGGAGAAGTTTTGTGGAACTACTTGAAAACTATACATTGTCCCTGTCAGTTAATCAGTTTAATTGTTCATATGTCTGTTTGTCTTTATACAGAGTGTTTCAATAACTTTGACCATTGCCAATAACTCAGGAACTTCAAAGAGCGGGACGTTGAAACATAAAATTGAATAATAAAAGTACGTACGTAGTGGAGAATTTAAGTATAGTATTTACCAAACAATATGATCAACCAAAAGAAGACGAAAGTGTTATTTGCAGCAGGAAAACTGAAGAAAATGAATATACATATGTAAAACTTAATTACCAAGTACTAGAAAGGATTACTTATTTAGGAAGCAAAACAAAGACAGTTATTTGAAGTTTCAAGTATTAATTCCTTCTTTCCTTCGTATAAAAAGAAATATATAATAAAATAAATAATTGATGTCGCAGAAAACAATAACCTGTTTAGTTTTCCGTGCAATTGTCAAGCTTTAGCTCAAGGAATGAAAGTTATTCTTTATTATATAAAACATTATTTATGCCATTTGACTTTTCCAAGAACAGAATTACTTATTACAATTATCTCTGTCAATCGTGTTAAAAGAAATCTTTAATTAAAGGTCTCATAGATGTCTCGGAAGACAATAAGCCGTTTGGTTTCCAGTAAAATCGTCCAAGCATTAGCTCTCACAAAGAGAAGTTTACCCTTTAATGACAATTTTTTGTTTATACTACTGTCTGAATCATTTTTCTTTAACAAGAAAAGATCTTTTACGCCATTTCCTTTCTGCTAATTCCAGCTGTTAACGATTTTCCTCTTTGAACACAACAAAAGGCTGTCTGTATTTTTTTGTTACTTCAGTCCTCCATCTGTTTATCCTCCAGCGGAACATGAATCCTTTCTGTTTTTCCTGCTTTTTCTCTGCTAGCTTTTTGTCTCCGATTCTGTGAAGCTCTCTTCAATCAACAGGTTATCGGATTCTGTTCCATGTTTTTTTTTTTTTTTTTTTCACTGGAATTAATTTCGTCCTGAATGTATAAAAGCTCTTCGCTGTCTCTTTATTGAAATGATTTTGTCAATTTTGTGTTGAATAGCATCCGGGTCAACACAAACAGACAGAATTTTGAATTTAAACTACTACTCGTTATTGAGAATTACAGAGTATAGAGGGAAAGAGAGTGTATTGTTTTAAAACAAATAGTATAGAATTTGTATACTCTTCAAACACCATTAGATATTTATGATTGAATTTTTGGTTCTCAGCAAATATACCACAGGCGTTTTACTAAAAGAGATAGAGGCTAGTTTTTCGAATTCATGCTAAACTGGAAGACGAATTAAATTTTCAAATGAAAAGTTATAGTATCAATACGCAAGGTGAAGCAAAAGTAACTTGACAGTTACTGTTGCACAGGTAATGAAAAGATTATAAAAATGTTTTTATCTATTATATGATATGTATTTATTTACTTTGGTAGTAACTTTTTTAAAGATGGGAATATATTTCACTTATGTATTTATTGTCATAAAGTCATGGTTGTGTGATTTGTATACTTAATCTGAAAAACATGGTTTTGTTTCACATATTCAACTACATCTCAATTGATCTTTCCCTAAGAATATATAGCAAATAGTATTTCTTTCTGGTTAGATAAGATAAAATTATTTACATCTGCGATAATAACAAATTTGTGAATTTGTTTCATCAGCTAATGACGTATTTGCAGAACAGTGCAAAGTACACTATGTCCAACAAATATTTTACCTGATCATATCCATTTTGTTTTTAAAGAAAGACAGCAGTGCTCGGACGGATGAGACCTATTTTGCTTTATACGAGACCTATCCAATGACATCTCGACCACCTTCATAGTCTTAATCGTTTCTGAGTTTAAAGTAGTCGGCAGACGGACAAATGGACACAGCTTTCTGCTGAAGCCTAAAAGCAGACATACAGTCTAACTGAAAATTTCCTTTTTTTAAGTAGGTTAGAAGCGCAAAAGCTGTAAAATATCGACTTCTTTTAGTCCGTGGATCAGTGTTGAAGAATTATATTTTTCAATAAACACAGGGCGGAGACCTTTTTAGTTTATCTCTGAAATTGTTACTTTGTACGTTCAAAATTATAATAGTAAAGTGACAACTTTAATTGAATGTAGTCCATCCCAACAGAGGGAATACCTTCAACGCTTCGAGAACCACCCTCACGCTTGAAGATTTTGCTATCAGAAAACGAGACAGCTATCGAAAATCACCACGTAACCTTCGCCTTTTAATATAACAACCTGAATGGAATACTTTGACGGGAATATTCTGAAGCTTACATACTGAAACTAGCTGACTGAAGCTAGCATGACACCGTTTACGGCCTTATTGATCGTGTTCATCTAAAGAAGAGAAACGAAATATCTCTCCCTCACTTTATTCCAGTTTCGAAAGCAAGACCTCACAATTACGAAGCAAAGGGGCTACTTCTGAGTCATTTCGTTTTCAGTCTCTCTCCATACAAGTAATGCTCCTTTGGAATACAGTGCTTAGCAACTTGAGGACAATTCCTGGAATATTCCTAATATATTCCCAGAGAGTACATTATCCATGAATATTTCAAAACCTTTCACGATAATTTTGTACACTAGTGTTAGACTTCTTAATAGAGAACTTTTAATAGAGAAAAAGTTCTTATCTGTGCACCAAGAAACAGTTTTCTTTTGAAATGAGATATGAGCATTCTCATTTTAAATTAAATGGGAATGCTGATATCTCATTTATAAGAAAATTGTTTCTCGGTTCACAAAAATGAACTCTCTCTTTTTTTTTTCAATTTTAAGAAATCGTTTCTTACCGTGTATAAAAAGCTAGAGTTGAATTCCTGAAATAAAAATATTCCTTGAATCTTCCCAAGGGTATGTTTCATTTATGCCCTAGGAAATTTATGTAATATGTTCGAGATATTGTACATTCCTGATAATAAGTCTAGTTCATCTGATCTGTAGTTCCGGGGCTACAAGTGCTCAAAGTTATGGCGGCATTGTCACAATGACGTCTTATCTCGACAACCAATGGCATAAACGGTGTCGACTTAGCAAATCGCAATGGAAGTAGTGCCCATGATTGGTGAATATAGCTTACGTTAGAGGAGATTTCTACGGATTTAGAGGAGATTTCTAAATACCTATCAAGGAATTTAATTCTTTGACAATGAAATTCTTAAGTTGTCAAAGAACCTGTCTATGTGGCACTCCCTCAATAAAACCATTGTTCAAATAGATGTATTGGATACTACTTCGAGTGTGATTTGCTAAGCCGACACCGCTTACGTCATTGTGTCGAGCTATGACGTCATTTCTGACGATATCACCGTGACTTTGAGCGCCTCTATCTCCGAAACTATGCATCATTTTGACATGTCTTCAAATTAACTTTTTTCATGTTTTGATGTAACTAATCAACTCCCGAAATTTCCACCATTATTCCGGGGACATCCTGTATACCGGAAATATACCAGTGTTGTGTGGATATACTTTTATTTAAATATTTCCTTCACATTTTTAAATTTCCTTCCTCTGTCTTAGTCTTATCTTTATATTTTTTCTCTCTTATAGACCGTTTCCGTTGGTGTATCTGTCCTGACATTGACCTTCATTTCGATCGACCGCTGGTACGCCATCTGCTTCCCACTCATGTTTAAGTCAACCACGAGCCGAGCTAAAACTGCTATCTTCGTCATCTGGTTTCTGGCCTTATGTTTTGGTAAGTACAACATTGGGGGTCATGTCTTTTTCGTGTGTGTAAACCACTGTTTGCTACCAGATTCAGATTCCTTGTGTTTGTTTGTCTCTTTGGTAAGTAATGCAAACTTTGGGTTTCTATTTAATCTTGTACTTTGAACAAGAACTGTTTAAAGAAATTAAAGTTTTAGTTTTTTACTAAACTTTTAACCATTTGTTAATGATAATGAACTTGATTCACTGTTTTGTTCCTTTTTTCTCAATCAGAGCCGCAGTATATAGTAAAGAAAAACGGTTTCTGAAAATTGAGAGAAAAGTTCTTATCTGTTCACCAAGAAACCTTTCTTTTTAGAAATGAGATATCAGCTTTCTCATTTAATTTAAAATGAAAATATGACGGTTTGGAAATGAGATTACTACCCTTATTTTCAAAACGATACGTTCTCGTTTTCAATTAAATGACAATAATGATGTCTCATTTCTAAGAAAATTGTTTCTCAGTGAACAGATAAGAACTTTTTTTCTGCCGATTTTAAGAAACTGTTTTCTACCGTGTATCCTGGAGCGACACGAGGATTGAGTAGGGTTGCTGCACATCGAAAATATCTTGCAAGAACAGGTTCCCGTCTCAGAAGGTGTAATTAAGAGCAGACTTCTGTGGCGTCTTTCAGATATAAATATAATGAAATAACAGGGATCCATGTTTGCACAAAATCTTATATACCTTAAATGTTCCTCGCTGATAGCTTCCTGGCTGGTGGAGATGGTAGCGTGCTCACCTCAAGAGTCAGAGGTTGCAAGTTCGAATCCCGGTATATGCATTTTCCTTTCGTGTCAACAGAGTGAGTATTTTCTTTATTGTAGTAAAAAAGAATGCATCTGGAGAGCCAATATAACTATGAAACAATTTGTTCATCGAAAAGCACTCGCGCTGAAACGTTAACAAAGTTCCAAAGAGTTTATGAGAAAATAGTTGTATACGGTTAAAGTAGTTGACTGACATTTGAAAAGAACAGTTATTCCGTAATACAAATATTATCATTCTCCACATACAATTCTATGCGGTACTGCTAAATAATCTTTATCAAGTTAGAAGAAACAACCTTTTCTCGGACCACAAGTAGAGCACATTCCACAAAGGACACTCTCAGTGTAATTGTTTCACAATTATAGTTTTCCTTCATTTCAATCTCTTTTTACTACAATGCATGATAGCCAGCTAACAAAAACTGAAGAAAAACTTGCATGCAGCGGGGCTCAAACCTCCAATATCTGTCTCGTAAAGTTAGTATGCCACTGTCTAGACCATCCAGCTAGTTGTCAATAGAGATTATTTTTTTACGGTATTATCAAAACTTCACATCTGTTATTTCGAAACTGGACATCCTAGTATTTTAATATCTTTACACTTGAAGGATAAACTGCCACTACTTGAAGTCTGCTCCCAATCTACACTTCCCAGACCGGTACTTCTTCTTCTTAGTCAAATGATCTGACTTCGCCCTACCGTTGAGAGTTCCCTTCGATAAGCTCATTTCTCACAACATGAAAAATAAAAATGGTTCTCGAGGGGTATAAAACAAGCTAGGGAATTGCCAGGAGGGCTAGTCAAGAAAAGTTTTCCTATCAGGACGAGAAGAGAGAATTTTCTGAAAATCGAGACATTTTGGAGACGGAAAATTATCGAGAATTGTCACACATATTCGAGATCTTGCTTCATGGTATCCATACCTCGAGACGAATTTCTCTAGTAATGATACAATACTTCCGATTAGTACAACAATGATCTCAAAGCTACATTGCAACTGCTCCGAGATTTTCCTTTCAGTTTTAAAACAATCAAAGTGCTTCGATTACTAAGCTACAAACATCGACGTGAATCATATTTAAAACCTTTGGGAGAGAAGTGAACCGATATGTGTGTGATCCGTAGCTACTAATTTTCAAATCGAGGTGGATTCGTTATTGCTTCAGATGAGTAATTGTCAAAAACATCGTAGAATCATCTTAACCATTGTAATACCATGCTACACAACACAACACATGACCAAAGAACACTTCTTCTCATTCAACCCTTCAATCGTGACCTAGGGTCTTGGAGATGTGGTTGGCGTCGCAGCATCCAAATTGTATTTACGGTTAGGGTACTCTTAGGTTCTCATGTGCTTTTCGCACACACTCACCATCCTTTCCCCCAAAATTACAGAATCATAAGACGCCACAAACATATAAGTATTCTATTTAGTTTTCTTTATCATCTTCCTTGTCTTTCTTAATTCTCACTCCTACTGAACTTTTCCTAGACATCCCCAGCCTCACGTCCCAGATCACTAAGTATAGTTTGAGATGCTCGACAATATCCCATCATTTCACGTAGTGTATCCAGCCCTGGTGCCTTTTTCTTCAGCGATTTAATTGCAGTTTCTACCTTTTTAATACCTTATACCAGTAATTTTGGTTCCCTTCAGGAACGACTCGATTATTTTTAAAATATCACGCCTTTCCTCTCCCCGTGGGATGGGGACTTAACTTGGACCTTAAGGACATCGAAAGTGTTAGTGTTAGCGTTGAACTCAGCGACCTCCAAAACTATGAATTCGACACTTATATTGGTCGTCTTCATTTATTTTTAAAATGTCACCCCTTTCCACCCACAGCCCCTGGGATGGGGGATGAACTTGAGCTTGTAAAGTATTGAAATTATCACTATTTATCTCAGCGACCCCGAAAAGTATGGAATGAACACTAATATTAGTAGTTTTCAATTATTGATAGAATGTCACCCCATGTATTTCCTATGGGGACCTTGCACCTCCATAGCTCAGCCCAGCGGTGACCTAGACATGATATTGTATTTTTGCTATAATCTACAGGCCATATGTAATTGAATGAGTCATTGACCTTGTCCATCCTATGTATGGTTCTTCAGAAATAAGCGTCCCTTTACTCGTTTCTATATATAGATTTCCTTCAAGTTGGTTCTTGTTCTATAATTACTTCCTCCCTATATATTCCGTTTCCAGTATTATTTCGATTTTGTCTTCTGGAGAAACATGTTTCCATTAGGATCTCTTTCCAATTTTCAATAAAGTTACCATCTTCTTTTCTATTCATTGTTAATGATGTCTGTGCTTTATTTTTTAACTAAGAATTTTGTACGGCTGGTAGGTCCTTTGTAGGGTTTTCTTAATCTATCTTTCCAAACGCCTCCGTTTGCTTTCTCTAATACATCTTCATAGTATTTTGTCTCTTCCATATCGTCTGAAATTTCTTCTTCTCTGATTTGCCTTAATTGCCCTCTGAATCTTTTTTCCGATCTGATCTTGACATTCTCTTGGGCCTGTACATTCACGGGGCCAAGTATCTCGCATATGTTGTTTTGAAGTTGCTTCGAATTATCATCAACATAGTCTCAGCGTTTTATGATTGAGATAATCAGGAGCTGCTTAAAGTTTAGCCATTTTAAATTCCAAATTTTCCTCAACTTCTTTTTTGCCAATGTGCCTTCTTCCTCTGCTACTAAATCGTGTAGAATCACATTTTGATTGCTGAATGTTGCTCCATCTAAGAATTGCCAATTTGTAATTTGATTGCCAATATTGTTTGTTCTTAATGTGACATCAGTGTTTGACTCCACTCCGATTCTTTCTCAATATACAGGGTGTTGCCAAATAACACCGACAAACCTACCTCTTGATATTCCTCACATATGATAAAACTAAGAAAAAAAAAGTATAGACCATCGAGGTACACATGCTTGGTTTCGGCGCTATAAGCTGCCGAAAGCGTGGGAAAATGAATTCAAGAGCTTGATATTTCGAATATGATTAACACTAAAACTGAGGCGGGATGATACCTTAAAAGACTTCAAACCTGCTCTATTTAAAAAATGTATATTCCGAAATTGTTCAATGTGTGTGCAAGGGATATCCCCAGAGGGAGTAGGGTATTTTCAGACATTCTCTGGAGTAAAAGGGGGTCGAAATAAGCACAAATAAGACGACTTTCCCTATGAGTAAAGATGATAAACGTAATCACTGGCATCTAACCGAGCAATGACTGTCTCTTTTACTGATAAAAGTACCGCAAACGTTCGTACAAATGTATGTAATTTACTTCAGTTTGTTATGGAACTACGCATCTTTTTTTTAAAAAAAAAAAACAATCGTTCAGCAAAGGAAGTCTGATTGAGATATCGACTTGCCCCAAACGAATTATTGTTACTTGCTGAAAGGTAGTTCCATTTATGTTTATTTCGACCTACCTTTACTTCAGAGAATTTCCGGGAATCCCCTGTTTCCTTTTGGGAATCCCTTGCGCACCAATTGCCCAGTTTGGAATATGCTTTTTTGGATAGAGTGGATCTGAAATCTTTGAGGGTATCATGCCAAGTCACTTCTACTGTTAATGATATTAGAAATAAAAGGCTCTACAGTTCATTTTTTTCACCTTTTCGGGAGTTAATAGCGTCGAAACGAAGCATTTGGGCATCATCGATGGTCTCTGTTTTCGTATTTTCATGTCAGGAATTTCGTGAGGTGGTTTCATCGATGTTAGTTCCCATACCTAGCACCTTGTTTGTAATAAGCATTCCTACCACATTCCCTTTCATTATGTATGGATTGTCAGTCGTACTTCTTCCACAATATTCCTTATTTATTGGTTGGCTCCCTTTGATCTTTAAGCACTATTTTATGAGATGCTAAATACCTTTTGATTCACACAAATCTTATGTATGTTTATCATATCAGCAATATCTCACTGTGGTTAAAACTATTCTGCTACGAGTAAACACAAACTTATTATACACAACTCATTTAGGTTGAAATCTGTTGAAGATTTCATTCCTTCTCTCGAGTTGCTCGTCGGCAAATTCCAATAATTCTTTGGGATGTGTTCAAAGATTGCATCGCTTAAACACTTTCCTATATACTGCATCCAGAGCAGGAAAGTTGATTTTGTTCCCATGGTCGTTTCTAATAATAAAGTTCAGAGTTCTAGATAATGAGTTCATGTTTTCCAAATACGAGCGTACGATCTTTCTATTTAAAAATAATATTTATTATAAAACGCTGTTGGGACTTTTTGCTTTTATGCTAATCTCTTCTTGTGCCGTTTGTTTATCTTCATGTTCTGTTAGGTTTTGCATTTTATCGTTTTCAACTTTAGGTGGCTCCTCTTCTTCTTATCCTGTTTCTTCGACACTTTTCTTATTTCTCTCGTAAGCATAATCTGTACCGAATATGATCGTAAAGTTCTTTGTATCTTCCCCTCTTATATAAATCTTTTGCGTTGCAATTATTGTTATTTGGCCTCAATTTACATGGAATACAAAATTTGGTCCCTCTTTCTCCGAAGAATTGTCTTTCTTATAATTTTGTTTCCACTCGAGAAATGCAAATTCGATTCTACTTTCCATAATATTTGTAAATTTTTCCATAACCCATAGAACGAAACCATCTCGGCATAGCAACACACTTCTTTAATGAATTTGATCCATAATAAGTGTGATTCTACCTTTCTTCAGTCCTACATTATTAACAGTTTCAAGATCGATATGGCCTCTTTTTCCTCCCATAGGTCTCATCCGAAATTAGGTCTTTGCTTCCTTTTTAGCTCTATCAACCATGTAATTATAAACTATTTACTTTACGCGAGCATCAATCACATCATTGCCTCTCAAGTCTGTGTTTAAGTTATAAAGGAAGGCAGTTTTTTTTCTTTGCGACTCATAACTGAAAGTTCTTGCAAGTTTCTTTGTTTCCTCCGGTGAATGCCTGATTATGGGACCAATGTTGTTGTTATTACGTTTATTCTCAATTTCTATTTTATCGCCTTCACAACTATGGTGTAATTTTGCAACTGTCCCCTTTTTGTTTTGGCGATTCTATTCTATTCTTTAAAATAGGATGTTTTTGTTTTGAGCTTATTTCACCTATTTTCTATATTTTCTTTTTTGGCAGCACCTCAGCTCGTAAAACTTCTCCAAAGATCACTCCCTGTGCTGTATTTCCTTGTACCTTGTGCATTCTCAACTTTCTACTTTCCTCTTGCAGTTTCTTTTAGCTTTTTCTTTGGTTCTTACACTTTCTATATACATAGCTTTCTCTTTATTTACTAAACGTGCGTTATCACTTTTCAGCGTACTAATTTCGTTTTGGAGCATTACTATATTCTTTCCCATATCTTCTATTCTTTCTTCCAACCTTTACGCTTTTCTACTTGTCATTCTAAGTTTTTCCTTTTTCTCCATTTCTCTTGTCGAGCTTCTCTTCAAGATAACTTATCCTCACCAACCATTTATTCAGTTTCTCCTTAATTGCTTCTATCTTATTTCTGCCTACTTTTGATACGCTTTGCGTGTTACCTACAAATTCTAAGTGTCCTTTATACATGCAAATCACTTCATTTTTCACTACTATCTTCATCCTCCGTTTCTTTATGCTTATCTCTTCTCTTTCTCTCTATAGGGTTATCTTATCGCTTTAAGGTTTCCACCGTGCTCGAGACTTGGAATATCCATTCTTGCCTCTTGCTTTGTTTTCTTTTGTTGTTTGCCCTTTATGTATTCTGTCCAAGAGCGCATAGGAGACAATTTTCTTTCTTGTGATTTTCTTCTTAGCTTCGTCTTATCTTCTTTCAAGGTTCTTTTCAACACGTCTTATATGATGATGAGCTTAATTGCCGTGTTCTTTTCTTGTTTGGTTTGGACATTTTAATATTTTCCCGCGTTATTTTTTTTCAACAATTTTGGTTGATCTAACACTGATAGTTCGCTACTAACCAGGACACTTTCCTTCGCGCTTCCTCGCAGTTCTGTTATTGTTTCTTATCGAAATCTAAAGATAAAAGGGACTACAAAACGGAACGGAATAATATACGCTGCTACTATATATTTTGCAGTCTAATTGCTGTTAATGCAGTGTTATCAGACTCCCGTCACAATATTTCCTTCACAATATTTTTTAAAAAATCCCAATTTTTGTAAAAAAAATTCCCGGATGCTGTTTTCTTTAAACGTTACTGGGAATCAGAACAAAAAGATTAAACAAAATATCCCATTTTTTCCGCCTTTTTATCATTCTTGTGGCCCAGATTTTCCCGTTTTCCAGGAAATTTCTATCCATCCAACAACATTGGATATTGACTTTCTTTCTGTGCTTAATTCTTTTGGCAACCTGCAGTTGGAAGCTATTAGAAACAAACATTAATATTTGGAATTCCTGTTCTGTTTAAACATCTGTGATCGCAGTTTATTTAAATAGATTCTGTCAACTTAAACGTGGCTATCCTTTTTATTCCTTCCATGGGAAGTTAAAAAGAAATGTAATAATTTCTACAGAAAAAAGATTAGAGAAAACAGTTGCTATTATGTTATTCTGATAAATATTTTGTAGTTACATGTAGAGTCCTCCAGATATTATTACCATTTTCTGAACACTTTTTACAATATGATCTTCACGTTTCTATTTACAATAATTTTCACTCATAAATAGACATGTTTACAATGATACAGAGCTTCCGTGAATACGCCTAGAATGGTAGACTACCAACCATACACTGTTGCAAAAGGAGTTGCAGAAAACCTGCAAACTTTGAAGGAAAATGAAGGGACCGGTCTGAGAAGAGGTCCTGCCTGAGTTCGATCGCAGCGGTCAACCTTCCTGACTGAATTTTTTTCCTCGGTCACACAAGGCAAATACCGGAATGGTACCTACTACTTCTCAGCCTACCCAACAGATGAAATGGCTCATCGGCAAAATTGTTTTTAGTTCATAAAATCATTACAATTTTTCAGTATTTTGTGGTTTTGTGACGAGCGTATGTTAGTTCTGATAAAAAATTACCTCTTCAACATTCAAAATAAAATTTCATTATAAGTGTTTTTTTTTCTGCTAATATACTCGTAATGGATTATATTTAGATATACAGCTTATAGATTACTACATGTCATTTAGGATACGTCAGCTCACCTCTCAAGGAATCTTACAAATAAAAATATACTGCTTAATGCAAGACACAGGAATAAGAACGGGTAAAATTGGGTCGCCGGGTCAATTGGGTCAAGATTCAATCAACGGATCGACGGGTCACAGAGTTAGCTTGTTTATTGGCTGAAGACCGGGTCACTGAATAAGTCATGTCATTCGCGACAAGTTTTCGAACCGAGTCACCGGGTCACTGGGTCACCAAAAGTGACAAAGTTTGAGCTCTGCGCTACTCTACCTCGGTAAGTGGAGTAGTACACGGTTTATATCGGTTTTTAAACATATTTTGTTTTAAATTCGGGGGCTGTTGTTGATAATTTGGGGGGTGACACCCCCTACAGGTGGAGTCTGAAAGAATCACTGATATGGATTAAAATTCTGAATTCAAAATAACTCATTTATGTTTTCTTTTTCTTCATATGTTGCGTTACTTCATCAGGGGTAGATCTGATAATGAAATATTGATGGGACATAGGGCCTCAAAGTGTTGCTAGTTGATTAATTTATTACCGAAAATGTAATGAAAAGAACTAGTATTGTTGTTGTTACAAATTGACATTTTATCAAGTTAAGAAAATTAAAGTAACAAATCATAGGCGCTACTGGAAATATATTATTAAAGAGACATTGTTTTATAAGCCTTATTACCCGGAGCAGAGTATCCACAATTCTGGTAGATTAATGCATTGATAGTTCTAGCAAAATCTTTGAAATTTGATTTCATTTTGTGAATGAGGAAAACGATGTATGTTGTGTTAATGTCATTACAAATTACTAGATGCCCTGTTTAAAAATGTAAATTATACCTCTTTGTCACTGAAACGTTCACTGCATATTACCTGATACATCTGCTTTCATGTGGTTAGCAATCCCCATTAAACCATTAAATAGGTATTTAAAGACATTTACAGCTAACACGGATTTCCTTGTTTGATAGTTAGAATTTTCCCCTTGATTGTTAGTTCTAATAATAGCTCTCATCACACTTATTACGTACTGTAGTAATTAATGTATCTCACTTCGTCTCTCATTATATATATAAATCTCTCTGTGCGGTTGCATTATGAGTGTGTGTTATTTTCTGGTGCTTATTCAGTGATTTGTTACTTTATGGTTTTCCTTGTTTTTTGTAATTGATACAGACATGGATAACCAATTTTGACCTTGTTTTTGAAACTGAAATACAGACACAATATATTTGTAGTTGATAAAGAGATATATTAATTTTACTTTCCTTCCGTAGATGTAGAGATATAATACCTTTAAATTATTTTTGCAGTTGAATAAAAAACAATTAGGTCCATTTTAAATTATTTTTGTAGTTGATATAAAGACATAACATTTTACCATGTTTTTGTAGTTGATATAGAGAGATAATATTTTAAACTGGGAACAACTCTACCCGAGTTGTTGTTTTTTAAATCATTATATGCAATACCTTTATCGTAGGTGGTTCATTCATAGTTACATTGTCAATTAGATATTTTGGAATATCATGATAAAACCAGAAGTAAATTTGGAGTGGTATTTATTTAATTATGCCGCTAATAGTGAAGAGGGGTACGTTTGTACCCAGCCTGGTAAAGTATGTACACTATTTTATTCTTATCTCTCTTTCCCTCACCGTCTGCTAAATATTTCGTTATTGTGTCAACAATGAAATAGTTGTTCATGATATGACAACAATGCATACTCCAGCCATATATTATTGAAACTGGAACTTTATTAGATTGAGAATAAGCAGGAAGGAATGAAATGCAGCCGAGTGAGGAAATATTAGTGATTTTATTCCCCACATGTTCAAGATGTCGATAAGAAAATATAATACTTAGAATCTGGAGGAATTGGAAGCAGTAATCAATACGTTATACAAGCATGCTCAATTTTGTAATTATTAAGTTAATAAAAGCCGAATATCTTGCATAGGATATGGTACAATATACAAAATTTTGTTTGGGTACATTTGTACACCCACCTGGGTAATCCGTGTATTTTCTTAAGCTTGGTACGAGAAAGGTTAAGTTGACGGATGACTCGCTAATCAAAGGAACAAATACAGAATTCTGTATAATTCACATTTTCGTACTACGTAGATCAAGTCAAGTTCAGAATCAATATTCACAGAATAACTAGGTACATACACAGCTGCTATATATCAAGAACAACTCGACTTAATTCAGACATCGTGTTTATCAATGAATCGAAACATTGTACTTTGTCAGTGGCTTAGTGCGTTTTCAAGTTTTATTGAATTGATATGATCGAAAGATAATTCGTAGTTTCTTTTAACATAGTTTGATGGAATATGGTCTCTTGAATAGATTCTAGGAGAAAAGCGAAACATTGTTAATTTTGACTTGGTTCCTTGATTCAATTATCGAAACAAAAAATCAAAACTTGACCCAGCACACCCTGTATAACATTTTATATATAAAAATAAGTCAAGTTCTCTTTTTAATTTATTTACGATGGAACCTTCCTATTCAAATTAAATCGTAGTCTAAACACAGTGATCAATTACACTCGAAAAAAAATAAGAGATTTTAATGACGAAAGTCGGTCGAGTCTCAAGAAGTAGAAGTCGTCACCGAACAATTTTCAATGTAGTTCCGCAATAGCTACAAATTGTGCTACTAAGAGAACTAAATACATAGAAATGAATACAATATGTGAGGACGTACGAAAATACAGGGGAAATCCTAGGAAAGAACGAGTTTGAAGAAAACTAAACAGCAACTGATGATAGGAATAAAACAAACAATAAGAGTTAAGAGACCTAAAGGGATCATAACTAGAAATGAGGAAATCGTAAACATTGAAAATTTTCCACAGAGAATTGTACCATTTCGATGAAAAACCGAGAGAAGATGACGATATAGAAATCGCAGACGTAATGAAAGAAGAGATTGATAAAGTACTTAAGGAGGTGTAGAAGGGGAAAACATCTCCAGAAGAAAATAGATTCATAGCGGAGATGTGTAAATGTGGAGGTGATAAGATGGAGAAAGAACTTGCTAAATTATTCTTAATTATCCTCAAGAAAGAAAGAAATACCCTTAATTTGAAACAGTGCTAATATTATCCCGATACACAAGAAAGAGACAAATAAAGTGTCGAGAACCCACTAGCTTATTGTCAGTCAATCCAAAATATTCACTAAACTTATTCTGAATCGTATTGAACGAATTTTAGGCTTTTATTAAGGAAAGGAATAAACCGGTTTTCGTAATGGATTGAGCACATTGAACCACATACAAGTTTTGAACGCGGTTATGGACAGACGTAATGAATATGAAGTTCCACTACATCTGCAATTCATAGTTTTTGAGGAAGTGCCCAAAAATTTAAACTAGAATGAAGTTGTAATAAAATGACGAATATCTTAATCATCTTCGATTCGCTCGAAAAATTGAGTAATGAGTGTTTATAGACGAAGTTTAAGATAAACTTCAGAAAAACGAAAGTAACGTCCAGTACATCCAACATACTGAAATGAAAAGAAATAAAGATTCGTGGAAATACGATTGTCACAATTGATGAATATATTTATATACCTTGAACAGCTGAAAATTTCGAATGACAGGATGACTAAGAATATTACTAGATGATGTAAAATGGCATAAAGTGCTCTTGGAAGATTGCGCTTTATTTTCAAAAGCAACTTACCGATGTTTCTCAGGTGTAAAGTTTACATAAGACTATTATTTTTTTTAAATTAAATGTGATGCTCGACATTGGAAATCTCTGTTATAACTTGCTCCTAAGAGAGACTTAAGTATATATATGGACAGTCTCCATCCATCCATCTTAACGTAAGAATACAAGAAGAGACAAATTTGTTTTAAACCACAGCTACTAGGTTCTTAATATTTTTTATTGACTCGAGTTCGAAATTCATTTGGCGAAATTTTCAGGAGTTGAAGTTTCGGACGATGAGTCCATGCCTTCTACGTATATGTGAAACGTGTTAGTGGCAAAGATGAATTAAAAGTTGGTCATTAAAGACAGAACGCAACTGTCGCAGTTCTGTATTGTCAGGAATAGATAAGAAAATATAAAATAATTTAGAAATATGAAGAGAAATTGAAGAGGGGAGATGGATATCGACTGCTGAAAGGTGACTTGAATCACTGAGATGTTGTGTGTATAGACTGTATTTTGATTATTTATTATATCGGAGTTGTAGTGTGGTAGGTAAATTGATTTATTTTTTACACGCAGGAAAAACTTTCTGAAGTATGTCAATAATTGTAGGTATTTTATCTAACAGTTTGGGTGTTGTTTTGAGGGTATTCAAATCATCACTGAGTGATAGAAGCAGTTCATTGCTAGTTAGATCTTGAAAAATCTTGAAAAATTCTTTGAATATGTCTCCAACAGTGACATTTGAAGTATTTGTAGTAGAGGCTGCCGGAGCAGTAACTGCAGTAGTTGAGGCAAATTTTTGGGCTCCCTGAGGAGATGTCTTGAGAGTATTTGTGCTTTTAGATTTGGCGTCTGATTGTTTTTGAATAATTTTTTGAAGAGTTTTGCACCCTCTGTAATTAGCTGTATGGGTGCCGCCACAGTGTACACAGTGGGGTGGATCATCATTGTTTTTCTTTGGGCATTGTGAAGATAAATGAAGCTGTCCACATTTGACACAGCGAGGTAAATTATAGCAGGATGACTGTACATGTCCAATGCGCTGACATTTATGACATTGGAGAATAGACGAACGTTTGTAAGGTTCAACTTTGATAACATGATGGACTAAATATCGTAAAGTAAGAATTTGAGATGAATGTTCATCATGACGAATCGTTGCTAGAAACAGTGGATATCTGATTTGAGCCTTGGTAGTATTGTCCTTACCATGCATTTGTGTGACAGAAACAACAGAGAATCCTTGTAAGACAAGATCAGCAATAATATCCTCAACAGAAGTGTCAAGTGGCAATTTTCTGATGACAACGTTAGTGGTACGATCTGGTCTTTTATTTTCAATAGCAAATTGAACTTTTTGCTGTAGACAAAAAGTTTGAAGCTTGTCAAAATCTTGTTTTGTTTTGGTCTGAAATTTAATAAAGTCAGATGTGTGTTTGATGACTGGACGATCCTTACAAATTGCAGATAAGCTTTTACAAAAAGTATATCTCTCAGTGATACCATACAAGAATAAAGCAGGTGGATATGGAGTGCGAGCAATAGTAGGCTTTTCTTGATGAACTGTATTTTTAGAAGAGTCTAGATTGTCTGAAGTTAGTGGTTGAAATGAATTTGAAGCAACAATTGGTGTATTGTCAGTTGAAACTGTTTGTAATTTGGCAGATTTCTTTGGAAAATGAAAATCATCAACGTCCATAGACGGAGTGTCAGGTGTCCCAAAAAAGGGCCGATTCGAACAAGTGCTTTGTAAGACGTCATATTTGAGAGAGGAAGACGAAGAGGATTTTGAAATATCACTAGATGAAGCAGCCTTTGCAGCATCATCGGCAGCACGTGCAGCTTTTATGCGTGCAGCACGTTCATGACCAGCTATCAGGATAGCATCAATATTATATGCTCTTTTAAATCGAGAAACTTCGCTAGGGCTCAAGCAAAACTTGAAGTCGGGTTTGTTCATTTCTTCAACAAGGACGGTAATATCTTTTACTTCGAAACTCATAATTATTTCAGCTTTTGGCTGGAACCAAGCAGAACAAACTCCTCACGCTTCAGATCCTATTACTGTGTGGTATCAAAAGAAGTGAGCGTGTGTCAAAAAAAGTTTATTGACTCGTACACCGCATTGTACAATAAAAGAAGGAGTTCCAATGTGATTATTGCAACTACTTGAACAAGACAACGAAATTATACACTTGCAATAGACTATAATGTAAGAACATATATTTGAGAAAATGTAACACAATATTGTGTAAAAAGCCTGAGGATAAAACACATGAAAATAATTATTTATGCAATCAGTACCTCAAATTTCTATGTACAAGCTTCGACCCATCTGTAGTTCTTCTAGTAATTAACGCTTGCAAATGTTTAAATTGTGAATAAAAGTTAAAATGAAAAAAAAATGAATTATTACATACGAGATATTTTAAAATATAATTCAACTTTAAAATAATTAATACTGTAAACGACTCCTTACACAAATATCAACACAATGAAGTATGGTATCCACTTATTTATAAAGGATCCGCTATAGTCGAGTCAATTTGTGTTTTTTTTAGAGGAAAAAAAATGTTATAAAGCTAATTTTCTCTCCATTAACTACTACCACGGAGACAAGTGTCTAGCTAAAAGTCCCCATCCCTACAAGTCTTGCCCCCCCCCCCCACCTACGCCCCCCCAAGATAGAAAATCAGCGTTTCACAAAAACGGTCGTATCTCCGAAACTAATCAACATATTGATGTGCTTCTTTTTTTCGTTTAATCTGTAAAATCTGTTCTACACTTTCATTTATCTTCAAGTTTTTGATATATCTAATAGTTTTTCAGTAAATTTAACCTAAACAATGAAAAATTATAAAAATTGTTCTCGCTATCCCATTCCTTAAAGTGTTGCGATATGCAAAAAAAAAAATAAAAAAAAATAGCCCTAATAAAACTTGTAGAGTATAAATGACTCAATAACTATTTATTCTTTGGGTGAATAAAACATTGTGTTTGTGAACATTGAGCATAATATTTATTAAATAAAACGAATAAATGCCTATCTTACATACTGCGTTGATATGGTGATAATTGCTTTTCCCCCTAAAGATAGAGAAAATGTTTAAAAAAATATATTTAAAACACAGGTAACAACCACAAATTTCATAAAATCAAAAAAATTTTAATTCACTTGTAACTCACTTCAGTTACTTCGCTTGTAATTTATTTAGTTAACTCACTCTCACTTTTTCCCATTGCGTTAGCTTCAAAGTTCAAAATCCTTGTTGTGTATCACATTGGCATGGGTACAGGACCTTCTGCAAACTCCACACATTTTTGTGCGATCAAGGGATGTTTTTGCAAGAAATTTTACAATTACCGGTACATGTAATCAAATGAATAACTTTTTCAGGCGCTGGTGGTTTTGTTGAACGGATGGGGTCTCCAACTCCATTCAGTTACGATTATGTTGTTAAGTCGAAGCCATTTTTGAATCTGGTAGTAAGTTCGAAGCCAGTGTTGTTCAGCTGCACTTGATGTTTGGGGAAGAGATGCCCTATTGAACTTTGATTTTAATGACATTTTAGCAAGGGCTTTTAGATACATTGAGTATCTGAATTGCAGTTGGAGACCCCATTAATTCAATAAAACCACCAGCGCCTGAAGAAGTTATTAATTTGATTATGTTGATATTATGATTAATTTATTATTAATTTGATGTTATGAAATTTGTGGATGTAAGCCATGTTTTATATTTTTTTGAATTTTCTCTATCTTTGGGTAAAAACCAATTATCACCATATTTACGCAGTAACTAAGAAAGGAATTCCTTTATTCGTTTTATTTAATAAATATTATGCTCAATGTTCACAAACACAATGTTTTATACACCCAAAGAATAAATAGTCATTGAGTCATTTATACTTTACAAGTTTTATTACGAATATTTTTTGCATATTCCAACACATTAGGGAAAAAAATAGCGAGGACATTTTTTTTTTTATAATTACTGTTTTAGTTAAATTTTTACCGAAAACCCGTTAGATTTATCGAAAACTTGAAGAAATCAAAATTGTTAAATACACTTTACAGGTTAAATCAAAAAGAATTATATCAAAATCTTGATTAGTTTTCGAGATAAGACCTTTTCTCAAAAATGCTATTTTTTAAAAAACTTTTTTGAGGGGAAATAGGGGAGACAAGGTGTTGTAGTGTTAAGACTTTAGCTAGATACTTGTCTACATGGTAGTAGTAGATAAAGAAGAAATTAGCTTCATACCATTTTCTTCTTCTGTCTTAAGGAAACGATTCACTATGTTACAGTGACAAGATTTGGTGGTACTTAGGGACCCGAATCAGAGCACCCGCGCCTTCAAACTTGCCTCGCTGCACGGCTAATTTTAATATTAACCCCAACAATATATACACCAATGGAAAGATAATTGTATGCTCTACAAATTTTATTAGGGCTATGTTTTTCATACCGCTACTCATTAAGGAGATACAGGGCAAAATAAGAATTAGCGAGGACATTTTTTTTTTTTTTTTTTACTGTTTAGGTTAAATTTACCGAAAAACTGTTAGATATATCAAAAGCTTTAAGATATATGAAAATACAGAACACGTTTCACAGATTAAACAAAAAAAGAGGCATATCAATATATTGATTAGTTTCGGAGATATGACCGTTTATTTTTCTGAAACGCTGGTCTTCTAACTTTGCGGGGGCGCGTAGAGGGGGAAGCAAGGAAGTAGAGATAGGGACTTTTAGCTAGACACTTGTCTCCATGGTACTAGTCGATGAGGAGAAAATTAGCTTTATACCTTTTTCCTCCCTATCGGCTGTTTTACGTAACAGATCGACTGGACTGTTTCCTTAGCGATGGATCGTTGTACTCCTGCACAGCACGTTTTTGTGACTGAGGGATATTTTGATAATGACGACTGTGTAGAAGCGTACATTGCAGCAGTAAACTAGAAGTAGGAAGAATCGCAGATTGATGCACAATATACAAATGGATATATCGATTCCGTACTATTCCCAGTGCTACGAATAAGAAATCCACCTGAAAGCCGAGGACACCACGGACTCAGGGGAAAATATAGAAGGTATGAATGTTCTCAGATAAATCCCAGGCGTGTACATCAGGAAATGATAGCTACAGCTCGTTTCAGTTCCCAATGCAGGTGACTTTGGTGGTCAAACCGCGAACTAACGTATCAACAGACACGGACTTACTGCCAGTTGAATAGTGAATACAGTGGTGCTAACTGAAGAAGTTTCGTGTAAATTATTATACAAGGCCTGAATTTGAATTGAATTTTATTTATGGCCTTTAGGTATATAAGGCTCAGGCCGGGATAGGGGATAGAGAAAGGATTCGGGAAGATGTTGTCCCGGACCTATGTTGAAGGTGCCATCCCGGATTTTGCCTGGTGTGACTGAGGAAAAATATCAGTCAGGATGGTCGGCCGCTGGGATCGAACCCACGACCTCCCGAATGCTACGCCAGTGCTCTACCACTGAGAATTGACAATGAAGAATGGTAATTGTAGACGGTTATGGTAACAGTTTTGGCCAATGTGTTGAGAAACTTATTGTGAAAAGAGTGTTGACGTATCTATTTTCACGAACTATGAATGTTCCCCTTTCGCGGCCGATTGCTTCGGAGATTAAAGAAAACAAGGAGAGAGAATAGACGCACCACACAAAATGACAGCAAACAGAAAAAAGTGGGTATAAAATGGTGGTAAGGGTAGGGTTGCCTTTTTATTTCTTTGTTAAATGTAAAAGTTGGCAGACAAACACAAAGTCAGTTATTCTCTGGTTCCGGTTTAGCCAGCCGAAGAATACATTAAATGTAATTCTGTAGACCAGTCATCAGCAACTCATTCCCATTCGGGAATAGGATGTCATGTATACATCAGGGCCAGGAATTTTACAGAGCTTCAATAGATCTTTTAACAGTAAATATTTTAAAGGTGAGGTGTGCCCTTGATGATTTTGACGGGCGACACTCCCCATTGGGGAAGGGGTTTACAAGAATCTCTGATCAGAGCTTAGCTGGTGAGCGCGAGATCACGCAGTGTTGGAATGCTAGTATCTTTTGTGTTTGTATGTACTGAAGCGAGTGGAAATCCAAAAGAGACGGGAAATTTGTTCATATTCAGTACAAAAACGAAGAATGTATTCGTTTTAGTATTAAGTATTCATGTTCATTAATGAATAGTGTAGGTTATTCAGAACGATCGTAAGTCACGTAGTAGCACGTCGGTTTAGCAATCGGAAGGTCCTGGGAACTATCCCAGCGGCCTCTCATTTCGACTGAATATTTTCTAGGGCTTTTGCTCAGTCACACCAGGCAAACGCTGGGACGGTACCCACACAGTAGAACCCGACCGACTACTTTCCAACAACATCTCTCCCACCCTATCCTGGTCTGGTTATAATGCTCACGTTAATAAAGGTCAGTATTTCTATTAATTGAGTTCATTAGAATGTACCGTCACTGTCTTGTTCTGTGGCTATGCACGCTAGCGTTGTCAGAATGTATAACAAAGAAGATTATCTGGCTATTGATCATTATAATCTGTTTCCTTATGACCTTCAGGCATCTAAGGCTCAGGCCGGTAAAGGGGAGCGGAAAGATGCAGGACGATAACGGTCAGAGAGCCTAAGTTGAAAGTTCGACCAAAGCATTTGCCTTGTGTGACTGAGAAAAAAACCTGGACAAACCTCATTCAGCATTAACGGCCGCTGAAATTGAACCCACGACCTCCTGAATGCTAAGCCAACACCCTACTACTGAGCCACGACAGCTCGTTTGTCATTATTCTTTGCGTTTTCTCTTCAATTCACGCGAACAGGATTCGAATTCGTCACATTTCTGTTACTATTACAGTATGCTAACCTCTGAAAACATCGTGTTTATATTAAAAGAACGACAATGGACAATGTCCGACACAATATGTTACATTAGGCATAGACTTCTCACTACCCTTCCGAGGCGAATGAGACCAATGTCTGACGTACGTTGCTTCTTGGATCCTAAATTAAAACTATGTAAAAATAAAATCTCTTCAACATGCCTTTTTTAAAATTAGAAAATCAACTAACAGGTGTATCGTCCTTCGCTTACACTCTTCTAATTAACGAAGACCTGATATAGTTTTGAAATTGGCTTACATCTGAATTTTTCGAAGTGTGAAGTTAGTTTTCTAAATGTTCCGCAAGACCAGAACGATGCTCTTTATTCAAGATTCATGGATTTGGCTCCTGGAATACGATTTATGACTTCTGATTCAGCATATCTACTTGGCTCCGCCATCTCTACCGAGGTCCTACGGAGTCTACTGATTGAGAAGATTTCTAAGCTTGAATTTTTCTTTTCCCGCTTATCTTCGATTTCAGCACATTAAGCATTCTATCTACTTCGTGCTTCCTTTTCAATCCACCGATTAATGTACTTTTTACGTTGTTCTCCTTCTTGGCGGGAAGAGTCCTTGTTACAGAGTTACGATTGTGTTTTACAGGCAGGCCTCGAATCGATCCTTAATTGTTCTTTGAGTGGCAAGGCTTGGTTACAGGCTACCCTACCCGTTCTGTCAGGTGGACGTGGCATTCGTCGGGCCATGGATTTGGCGATTCCGTCCTTTTTAGCGTCTTTCCATGGCTCTCGTCGCCTCGTTGAGTCGATCCTTCCACTGGGCCTTTGCCTCGACCCGGACGCCTTTATTCAAGATTGTTCAACAAAATGGTCTACGTTAAGTGGATTAAGTTCTCCTCTTTTGGATGTCAATGGCTCTCAGTCTTCTTGGGACTATCCTATCATCAAACGTACACAATCGCAGTTACTACAATCCGCTACTTGTCTTGAAGATCAAGCCAGGCTACTAGCAGCTTATTCACCTGAGTCAGGTGTTTGGCTCCAAGCTTTGCCTTCTCCTCCTCTTGGTCTACATCTTTCGAATGAAAGCTTCCGTGTTGCTGTTGCCTTACGTTTAGGAGCAGACGTCTTTGTACCTCATCGTTGTCCAGCCTGTGGAGCATTCGTGGATCAACGGGGCCTTCACGGTCTCTCCTGTATCAGGAGTGCTGGTAGACACATGCGTCATTCTAGTGTCAATGATGTCATCCTCAGAGCTCTAGTTTCTGCTAATGTACCATCGGTACGAGTACCCTCTGGCTGTAGCCGCTCCGACAGTAAGATACTTGATGGAATGACACTAGTCCCATGGAAAAGAGGAAGACTTCTATTATGGGATTTCACCTGCGCTGATACTTTTGCCATTTCAAATGTTACTCATTCTTCTTTGAAAGCGGGTGGTGCTGCTATTCGTAGAGAGGCCGATAAAAATCGAAAATACTCTAATCTACTTGCTCAGTATATTTTTGTTGCGATCGCAATTGAGTCAAGTGGTACTTGGGGCACGGCAGGCCTTAATTTTATTAAAGAAGTTGGTCGGCGAATACAGATCGTTTCAGGTGATGCTCGCTCGACCACCTTCCTAATCCAGCGCCTCAGTATCGCAATTCAGCGAGGGAATGTATCTTCTATTCTTGGTACGTTGCCTCCTGGGAAGGCATTAGACGAGATTTTCCTGCTTTAAAGATGTTTTTTTTTTAGATTTTGTTTAAATACAATTGTTATTTTATTCTGATTGTTGGAATGAAAATATTATTGTTTTTAAATATAAATTGTTTTGGAATCATATTCTTTATTCCAAAATCTACTTCCGAAAACCAGTCGCACCGGTAAACACGAATGTTTTGTGGTGATACCAGCGCCATCACAACAAATGCATTCCCAGCTGAAACAAGCTTTACCTAATAAGTGTAATCTTCAGGAAATGAATAGTTCTCTTTTGGCTTTTGTTATTGTTCTAGAAATCGCATTTACCACTGCCTAGTTTTAGATTGGAGGTATAATGTTATTGTGGGATGGTAGATACCAGTATACAGTATGTTGCCAGTCCCTTAATAATAAATACAATCAATGTAAAAATTAATCACATCAGTTTAAAATACGTAGACCTTACTCTCATAATAACATTTACTTGTAATGGAATGAACTTATTTCCTTATTTTGCGTTTTCGTCTTTTAGAAATATTTAAAACAGCTCTTGAAAATAGTGTCTGTAAAAGGGGTAATAATATATTCTTACCCTATGTACCTTATTTCGGAAAAATGGGGAATGGAGTGTTTAGATATTGGCTCAGCATCCAGCGAAGTATAAACTATCTTTGTTTTTTTCCTCTATCCCCGTCCTGTCCCTGTATTTCTGAATATCCTGTCATCTGCATTCAAAGTACGTGACGTGCATGCATATGAGAGATCAGGAAGTTCAGGCGAGGTTGCGAAGAAAGTATGGAGAGACACACACGAAATGTTTCATCAACAAATATATATATATAGTCAGAGCCTGAGGGGGAAAATGATAGAGACTAAATTTTCCTCGTGTTTCTGCGGTTTTTACTGGTTGAGGTTTCGTAAGTGTTTGGCTGTAAAACGAATTTGTGTGTGTTTTTGAAAGCTTTAAAATTAACACTAGGGAGACTGAAATGAACAATTTGATTTGAAAAATAAATTTCACTAAGAATTCTGTCCAAATGTTACACTGCTAGTACGTTGTCACCCACAGAAACAAAAATTAAAAAAAAAATACATCATTATTTTTCAATGTTTCTTTCAACTTTCAATTACCGAATGTAATTTTGCAAACAAGCTGTTGATCTGCTTGGCCTTTTATCTTTAACTGACTGTAAAAAAGGATGGAAGTACTTAATTTCGATTCCTATGTATTTTCTTTCATATTTATTTAATTCGATAAGCATGTATCTATTAAAAATATTTATTCCTGCATGACTTTGAAAGGGATGCACCGATTTTTTAAAAACATTTTGCGTTTTGGTTCAGGACCTCTCTGTGGTGGTCCTGTTGAAGATATCTTTTAAAATACGTTTTAATAAAAGAACAGAAATAAGTTTCTAGTAGAAACGTAGGGTGGAACCAATAACAACGTTGTGAAGTGCATATAGTATAAATTTACCATGACGAAACGTTTTAGTGACAATTTTGCACATTAGTATTGGTATTGAAAATGGTGATAAAGGAAAATAGTGAAATCCGAGTACAACAATGTCCAAGTACAACACTGTAGGCATGTAGACCGCGCGCAAAGCGTCGTGGTGTTATCTCAACGAAAGCTTACTTCCTTACTTACTCTATGGGTTACGGAACTCGCAAGTTCATCACCGCAGTAACAAACGTTCTCCATAGGATTCTTTCCTGAGCAAGATCAAGCTAGTTTTCATCAAAACATATACTTCTCGAAGATCCCTTCTAATATTATCCTCCCAACGTCGTCTCGGTCTTCCCAACGGTCTCTTGGTATTCGACTTACCAACCAGATCGAATATAATCTTCATTTCTCCCCTATCCGAGCTACATGCCCTGCCCACCTTAGTCGTCGTGATTTCATTATTCTTACAACATCGGGTGAGTTGTAGAGTCCGTTAAGTTATTCACTATGTAGTCTCCTCCATTCCCCAATCATCTTGTCCCGTTTCGGCACGTATATCTTCCTCAAGACCTTATTTTCAAACATTCGTAATTTATGCTCATCTGCTAGGCTTGCACTCCAACTTTCGCAACCGTAAAGTAATAAATTAATAGGCAGAATACTGTATATTTTAGATTTCAACTTTCTTAATATTAATCGCGAGGTTAGGAGTTTTTGGACTGAATATATACATGCGTGGCCCGATACTATTTTTTATTTCTTCCGTAACCTCGTTTTTGCTTGTTACATATGCTCCCAACTATTTAAATTTGTATACTTTCTGTATGTTCTCATTTTTAATTATGTATCTATGTCCTTCATTCCCAGTGTTTCGAATTCTTATCATGTATTTTGTTTTCTCTTTGTTTATCTGAAGACCTATCTCATCGTACGCTTCTACTAATAAGTAACACTATTTCAAGTGGACGCTCAGATCTAGAATGACATATTACACGACCCACTTTCCATTTAAGGAAATCAAGAGAGATTCAATATGGGGAACTTCAAGATGGCGACCATGAAGAATATACCCTCCACAAGGAAGCGCCTTCTACCCAGTATCCATTACTGTGTGTTTGCATTCAATTTCTTTCAGCAATTTAAAAGTATAATGGTATTTCAAACCTTTTATATCACTCTCCACAGAGATCTGGATATTGTATCATCAATTTCTCTTCAACCACTGACCAATGGCACCTAATATTTTACACACAAGCTCAGTTTCTTATGTTGGTTTTAAATACGTATATCTCTTCTAGATCTGAGTGTCCACTTGAAATAGTGTTACTTGTTAGGCATCGGTGTTACTTTGTAGTGCATCTATATCGCCTCCTAGTAAATCTATATCATCCGCGTACACGAACAGTTGATTCAAGCCATTCAATGTTAGTCCCTTTTCGTCCTCTTTTATTTCCTGAATCGTATATTCTAACGCAACGTTTAACAGTAAAGATGACAAGGTATTACTTTGTTTCAATCCGTTACTAATCTGGAAACTATCTGACATATTATTACCTATCCGTACGCTGCTTATGGCTTCTCTAAGACACATCCTCACTAGTTAAACAAGCTTTTTTTTTTGGGGGGGATACCAAATTGTACCAGGTATTGTATAGTCTTCCTCTTTTGATAGAGTCACATGCTTTCTTGAAATCAATGAATAGCTGGTGAACAGTCCCATTGTATTCCCATTTCTTCTCTAAAATTTGTATCAAAGCGAAAATCTGGTCCAACGTGGATCTATTTCTTCTAAATCCACATTGGTGATCTCCAATTATTTTTTTCTACGTATAGGCGAGTTAGCAGGATATTACTCAGTACTTTGTAACATGTTGAGAGTCCGGAACTATTATTGAAGTTTTCCATTCCTTTGGAAGCTCCTCATTTCTCCATATAGCACTTATCAATCTATACAGTTCCTTGATTAGTGCCGTTCCTCCCGCTTTAATTAATTTGACTGGAAAAATTGTCTATACCTGATGATTTGAATTTTTTCAATTTCTTTATCGACATTTCGACCTCAATCTCGTTAGGTTCGGGTATCCACGGTTGTGCTCTATAGATTTTAAATTTCTCTGTTTGTTCCCAGTTGTGCACATTAAGATGTTTGTCGAAATGATTTTTCCACACATTGATTATTTTAGTCGGATCCGCCTGAAGATCTCCACGTTCATTTCTAATCATTCCTAACCTCGGCTGGTAACCTTTCCTTAACGAGTTTAACCTTTGTGTAGATCTTGTACGTTACTTGTCTTACCGTTTTCCTTATCTCCTGAATCTCCTGCGTCAGACAATCTCGCTTTTTGCTTCTGAATCCCCGTGTGGCGTTGCGTTTCGCGTTGCTGTAGTGGTTCATCTGACTGAAAACGTTCGAGAAAATTTACATCGAGACCTCGAATCTGAATACAGTTTCTCCGTATCTGTTTTCCATTAGGCGCTAGCCGACATTATAGACTTAGTGTATACATATGCTGCCACAGTCAAAAGTAAACCGAACTTTCATAGAAACTTTTATTGCAGACAAAATCACCTTCAAAATAATAATCTTGGGCAGTGACACACTTCTGCCAACGTTCAGAGCACTTGTTTAAACAGTCTTACTGGCCATTTTCTTGTCAACTTCTTCAAAATGCGCGTCACAAACTTCTTGAGCTCTTCTGCCAAAGTTAACCCTTTTAGGAAGTATTTGATCTTCGGAAACAGATAATAATCAGCTGGAATAATATTCGATGAATATGTAGGCTGCGGAAGCACATGTAAATGTCAGGAAACAAGTAATCAGTTAAACGTTATCAGTAAACGTTATCTTACCACTCCGATAGACTCCCTAACAGCACTTTTGAAAACGCACCGGACTGTCTTAACCTCGATAAATGCACAAACTGTCTGCTATACTAGTCCTAACACACCAGCTAATTCCTCTGTGCAGCCGCAGAGCAATCGTTCCACATGCCGTCGCCGTGATATTCAAAGTTCGGTTTATTTCTAGCTGTAGTGGTATTACAATAATGAAGTTCATGATTTTACCAGAATGAAATACGGAAAACAAGTGAATGTCGCTGAAACCAAATCTGAAGTCAGTTTCGTTCTATGTGGTTTCGTTAAGGCTCTAGCCTGCCTTACAGATGAGCGAACAGACAGGCAAAGTGAAATTTGAAGATAACTTAAAATAATTTTGAGGGTTCTAAAAGAAGGAATATTTTACGCTTAACATTTGAATGGATACAACGGCCCTGCAAATGAAAAATTTAATATCCTATCTCTTTTAATGTTGTCCCCAGCAAGATACGCAATAAACACTTGTGTTGTGTCGAATGTATATAAGGATCAATATGATTTACATATGCATGATTCTTGGGTAACAGGCTAGATGAAATATGTGCTTTGTTTCACGCTGTCAACGTCAATCAGTGAGGCCATCGTCAAGAGTTGTCAGTCAGCGACACCATTGTCAGGAGTTGTCAGCCAGTGACGCTATCGTTAGGAGTTGCAGTCACCGACACTATTGTCAGGAGTTACCAGCCATTGACACCATTGTCGGGAGTTGTCGGTCAGCGACGCCATTGTTAGGTGTTGTCAATCAGCAATGCCATTATCACGAGTTCTCAGTCAGCGACGCCATCGTCAGAAATTGTCGGCCAGCCACAACATTGTCAGGAGTTGTCAGTCAGCGAAGCCATCGTCAGAAGTTTTCACTCAGCGACGCTATCTTTAGGAGTTGTCACTCCTAGCGATAGCGTCGCTGACTGACGTTGAAAGCTTGAACCAAAACACATATTTTACTTGTTCTACTGCCCGAGAAATATGGATAGATGATAGACGGAATAAGAATCTACAACCTACCAATATGATTAAATGTTAAAGATATATGCGAAAGAATATTCTTGAAAAATGCGGAGGCAGTCACGGAAGAATGAGGCTTTCTAAACAGAAAAAAATAAAGAAGAGAGAAAAGGCAATATTTTAAACAATGGTATATATGGTAATTCTCCATTCTTTCTTTAGCTTTCCTTCTGTTGGTTAATCCTTTACTGCCTCACCCTTAGGCGACATTTCCAAACGCAGAGGAATAGAAAATATGAGGGTAGCGGTGGCATCCTTTCAATATCTGAATCAGGTTTCTAGGTGTCTTTAGTTTCAAGAACAACTACCCTAAACATGTTCATAGTAACAAACATATCGGTACGTCTTATAGGACAACATGTACCGAGTACCAATTTCATTCTTGCTTCTTAACTTATCTGTTATATCATTTGATTATGTGATCATTATTTTATGACGCAAAAATGTTAACGCAAATGGCCAGCGCAATTCACTAAATTTACTCCAGAAAGAACGATTACTGAAATTTAGCTTTGATACCGGTATATTTCAGGAAATGAAATATGAAGTGGGGTTTGAATGGCGTACAGGTCCATATTGACCTGTATTTCATGTTTGTAATTATGTACTGTATATCTTTCTTTGTACTGACGTTTATAGTTCTGCTAGAATTTATACTTACCCCCAATGTTTCGTTGTTATTTATTTATTTATCAAGAGACCTGTGTTTTATCATTATGACTTATTTATCAAGAGATTCTGGGAAACTTTTGTTTTCTGGTTTCATTTGCTACTAAAAACAATAATTTTGTCTCAGTGATGGGTCTCCTTAGATAGTTTGTCGTATGACACGACCAGAGGAGTTTTTTATAACCTACAAACAAACACAAATAAGGTATACGATCTCCAGAGGCTAAAATCTTGTTTGCATGGTTTATCATGCTAGTGTCATCCTTTTACGATATATAAATATATATATATATGTTTGTGTGTGTGTGTTCTGATGTCAGCTTATATGTTGCATATTTTATTTTGTTAAGTGCTTTAGGTCAAACAACGGAAAGGATCAACGCTATAGTCAGGGGACTGGTATCCCTTGCTCTTTCCCCGTCCACGAACAGAGGAAGTATACAATTGCAATTGCTGAACGTATCTCTCTCTCTCTCTCTCTCTCTCTCTCTCTCTCCTTATCGTGCAATGTGGTTCTCTACTCACACTTTCCTTTCTACGGTAACTCAGCCTTCTCACATGATAGTCCAAAGAGAAATATATGTTTGCACAATTCCAGGAGGAATATTTTATTCCGTTGTAATTCTATTATCATGAATTAACCTTCCAGCCAGCCCTCTCTGTTGCTATTGTTATTACAAAGCCTTGAACTACATGGTGAATGAAATGTTGCTCTGTTCTTAAATTTTCAATTTCGAATATACTTTATGGCTTTTAGGCATCTTTGACTCACGTCTCTTAATTTTTAATATCTTTAAGCTTTCAACCTTTACCTTCCGTGGTTCATTGGTTAGAGTATACCCTGTGAATGGTGAATTGTAACACGTTTTCAATACATTTTTCAGTAGTTGGTGTTAGTTAGTAAGTCGTGTAATTCCACTTCAAATCATCACAGCCCACAACCCGACCATCTCCGATTGTCACGAAATTTGGTGAGTTTATACTAGTCATAAAAGTATGTCACGATGTCATTTTTTAGTCCCATATGTCCCATAGTTTTTGAAAAAATCAAGGTCAGTTCTTTTAAAAAAATCATCGTTTTTAGTTCGGCAAGATATTTTAAAATTGCAATAACTCAACCCCTAATTAATCTAGAGAGCTCAAACAAAGTTCGTTATAACAGGAAATAGACCAAACATTCCAACTATATGTAACACACCTAATAAATGAAGTCAAGGTGTAATAAAATAACATAATTTGTTGTTTAAAGTGCTTGGAAACGTAAGCATAACGGATTTCCAACGAGTGCATGTTCTCAACTATAACCTCATTTGTTTCATTAACACTTGCAATGAAATAATACTGTTCAATAGTAAACAGGATAAGCAAACTTGTTGTTTGTTTAGGTGCAGTATTAAAATTATACCTAATATGACAGAACGCAAGAAAATGGGAAGAGGAAATAATATTTTGGGTGTTGATGATGCAACAAGACACACTGTTGATCTGCGGATCGAGTTATTTTAGATCACAAAATCGTGGATCACGAACACTTTTAGATTCAGCTACTGAGTATTAGTATAGAGCAATAAATACCACTTCGCAAGTGCCGAGCCGCCGTAGCTCAGTGGTAGAGCGTTAGCGAAGCATTCGGGAGGTCGTGGGTTCGATCCCGGAGGTCGGCCATCCTAACAGGTCTTTTCATGGTTTTCTCTCAGTCATACCAGGCACATGCCAGGATAGCACTTTCAATATAGGCCCTGGTCAACACCTTCCTGGCCTGAGTCATAAATAAAACTAAAATATTAACCACTTCACAAGTTACAAAAAAACAACAGTTTTCTTCTATTAGTACGCGTAGAGGTCCTGTATTAATATAAACTTTACTTCTTTCCTCCCTCTGAAGTGTTCAATTTTAAAGTCCTTTTTAGGCCTTTATCTCGTTTTAGTCGTTTTTCGACCCCGTAAAATTGGTTACGGAATTATCAAAATGAGAATGTGTATATCAAATAGTGATGTAAACACGTAAGAAACCACAGACTCCTGTCTGAAAACAGAACGTATCGATAGACATCTATAGTACAACAGAGAACTTTACACACACACACACACACACACACACACACACACATAATTAATCTGCATTTTTAAATGTGTACATTTTTCCTTCAGATTTCCAGAAGTTTCTGATTTCCAGATATCACCCTAGAAAACCTGGAATACTCAGGGAATTTTATAAATCTGGAAAACTTAGGGAATACTCAGGGAACTTATAATTTATGAGGGAAACTCAATGAAATTTATGAGGGAGGCCTGTCCACAGTTGGTAAGAGTTGCCTCGGCAAAACGGAGGTCATGAGTTCGATTCCCACTGCTGACCGTATTTCTTCAATGTATTAAAATACTCTGTTTAAAATAAATTTTCTTTTGTTTCACTTGTGAAATACCAGTTATGTACAAGATACTTGGACTGGATGGTGGTAGTTTTAAAAAAAATCATTCCGTATTATTTACATGTTCCACTATACTAAAACCTCAGGGAATTTGGAACCAATATCATGGAAAACCTGGAAATCTCAGGGAATTTCAAGTCACAAAATTAGTAGACATCATGTCACTGTTTCTATCCTTGCTGAATTTACCTCTATATCATACAATATCAAATATATTTTTCCCTGAACGCCCTTTTTTTTAAAAACCAATTACTATATTTCAATTTTGACCCATGCTCATTGATCAGTCTTACGTAGCATGGCAAATTAACAACGTAACATGCCATTTTGTAAAATAATATAAAATGCACTTTATGATTGGATAATTGAAAATAAATAAGTGATTTCCAATGCATCACTAAAAAAGTATAGAATTTTATTTTTGTATGCTGTAATAAATAAAATGTTTCTGTCTATTGTGAAATATAAATTAGTTCAATGACCTGTATTCTTACACGGAGACTGCACGAAGTCGGGCTCTGACGCTTCAGTACTTTTAGCAATTATGCATACATTATATCTATGGCTTCTTCATTATTCTATTCTTTGCTACTTCTTTGTATCGAGCATAGAAAGGGGGAAGGTTCTGTTTCCAGAAAAGAAATAATATAATAAATATGTTCCCTACTTCCCTGTCTGATTGTATTTGTTGAGACGATATAATGAAGTCAAAAACAGAGTTTTAACAGTTGAAGTATAATCTTCTTTTCCCTTTCATGAACATTAAGCACTGTTGCTTGCTTTTCTATTTTTCGTTTCATTTCTTCGATTGCACAAGAGCTTATAAAGGTTCTATTCCCTATTTTTTTTTATTTTTTTTTCCGTGTTTTCTTTCTCTTCTTTATATTTTATCTTCCTTGCATTCTTCTCTTCTGACAATTCTTTCACTGGTGGATTTTCCTTTGTATTTCCCTTTTCCATATTAGTTTATTTCGTCATGTTGTTTTCTTTTTTTCTATATTTCCGTTCTTCCTTTTTATTTGCCTTTAGTTATTTCCTTTAGTTTGACGGTGCTGTGCTCCAGAATCAGATGTTTCGTCATGCTTACTGCCGTCTGCGCACAGTAAGGTTTTCCTGGTACCATCTGTCAAGAATATAAATGCATATTTTCCGCGGGATTGCATCTTGCCCCCATGTTGCTATGAAAATAAAATTCTTCACATTATCGGTTATTCGCCTCGTCTTTTAATCGAAACAAACTGCGCTTTATAGTCTTCAACAAAATCATTCAACACTTACTTACTTGTTGTTGCAATATATGCAGAACGCAATAAAAGCACGATTAGAAGCAGCAAATCCTTTTTTTTCTTACAAGACAAAAATCCTCGTAAACCACAGTTCGTTTCCGATAAATATTGTGTTGCTAATCACCACAACCAGCAGGCTCCTGTAATATGGTGATTATAGTGCTTGACTCTCACACATGGGTTTGCGAGGTCAAATCCTGATCGGGTAAAAGTTTCTTTTTTTTAAGGAAACTATTTTTGTGAGTTCAAACCCTGGCGAACACAATATTTTCTTTGTATAATTATAATTCAAATGACTGTACTTTTCAAATAATAAAATATCTAGAATAAATATAATGAAGTTTGAATAAAAACAAAGTTGACAATTATAAGAGAAATACTGCACTTTAGACTGTTGAATATTTTATTGTAATACAATTTAATTATTTTTTATTAATATGAGTAGATGGGAAGAGTATCATTTCTCCTCTTCTAAAAATGCGAATAGCATAAGCATTAAATAAAATAATATTCCTTTAAATAGATTTTTTCTGCCTTTCAAATGCAAAAGACCGTGTCTGCACATTCAAACGAAATAGAGTTGTTTAATAAAAGGTCAATTTCGGTCAAATTTGCAGACACGGATCTTTGCTTTTGGATGTCAGTTTTCCCGTAAGAAATTTAAGAATTTCATTTCTCATTTACTACAAATATGAATAAAGACAACGCTCGAAATAATAAAATGAAAATGCTTTTCTATATATATAAAAAAAAGCGACGTTACCAATTCTCTACTAAAAATACGGGTGCTAAGAGCAAGAATGAAGTAAAAATAAAAACTTTTTATTTTGTAATAAAGAAATTTATGTAACTTCCCGCTATTAAAATGGCGAGTCGAACTCGGTAGCCGTGTGGACTAGAGGCTAGGCCACAGTTCATGAAGTTATGGGTTCGAATCCCGCCTGGGGCATTGATGTTTGTGTATTTTAAAGCTACATGCATTCATATCCTAGTGACGAGCCAAAGCCCAGAGTAACTAAAATGATCCATATGTAATAAAATTTACCAAAGCTTTTAATAAAATTAGGATGAGAAAAATGGTAAATACATTGAAACAAAGCATCCTTTCCGATGCCGGAACTATGACATCAACCTTTATCGAAATGCGAATACAATAAACATTTATGATTTTTTTTTTTTTAACAGTTATTTGATTCTCATGTTATATTCGTTTAGCTTTAGGAATGGAAATTATGCATCAGTTTGGAAATAGTTTGATTGTTTTTAAGACAATAGAAGGGAAAATGACCTGAAATTTAAATGAACATTTATTAGTCAATGAAGCAGAAGAAATCAGCCACCGCTTATCTTGATTGAGGTTCTCCTTAGTTACACCAAGAAAATGCTGGAATTGTATTAATACGTTTAGGTCCTAGCCGATTCCTTCCCTTTCTGCCCACCCCGTATTCCGATCTGAGCCAAAATGCGTAAATGCCATAATATATTCGATTCAATGCAACAAATCAGCCACCGGGGATTATATAATAAATGCATATAGGTAAGAATAAAGCATAGTAGCAGTACTGCATATGTCGCCTCGTCTTCTAAATGTAACAAATTACTGTCTGTAATCAGAAGTGGACTAAATCATGAAACACTCGTTTATTTCTTTGTGCAATACACGCAGAATTACATAAAAACACCATGAGAAGCAAAGAAATGTTAGTTACGAAGCAAAACTATAGAATTTAGTTTCATATGAAGAAAGGTTTCGTATTAATCTCAGGAAAATGTATTAAAACATCCACTTGCGTATTTAATATATTCTATTGAGTGACAAAAGTAAAACGAAACAAGATCAACAGTTTAAATGGCAAAAAATTAGAATAGCGGAAAGAACTATTTATTTTAATTACATATAAATTCTGAACATGCGCAGGACATCTTTTGTCATACAAGAAGTAGAGCCTTTGTGGTTAAATTTACACATAATGCCAGGTACTCGGGACTCTGGTTGAATTGACTATTGCCCAGCGAAGCAAAATTGTAGGCCGTGCAGCAAATGGCGAGGCACTGTCGCATATTGCTTAAGCTATTGGTTGCGATCCACGCACTGTGCGTAAATGGTTATATCGTCATTCGGAGGAAGGGAACAGAGAATGGGCTACGTCAAAACATAGACGTGATAGACGACGAGTAACATCCGCAGTCCAAGACCAAAAGCTTCTGGAGGAAGTTCGATATCAGACTTTGCGACACCGTTCTATCTTGCGCGACAGAGATGCAGAATATGGCTGCTCGCGTGAGACAATTAGGCAACTGCTCAAGGCTGCTTCAATTGAGCATTCAAGCCGAGCAAGGAAAATCTTCCTTACATAAGACCACAAGGAAACGCATCTGGAATAGGCTTGCGCTAGTGTGAATCTTCCACAGGCATACTTGGATCTCGCCATCTGGTCTGACAAGAATTCCTCTCATACCAGCACGGAAGTATGATCTTATACCGGCCACACGGGACAAAATATGATCCTCAGCACGTCATCCGCACTGAGCACTCTCGGGAGAGTCTCAGCTCATTTCTGGTGCTACATGACGGAGCATGTGCAGGTGAACTCATGCCTGTTCCTGGATGAATGACCAGTGCCAGCTATATTGAGGTATTGGAGAACACGCTACTTCCGTCCCTTCATCAAAGATTACCGGAACAAGAAGAGTTCATTTTCATGCACGATAACAGTGCTGTGCATAAATCACGGCAGACGAAGGCATGGTTAGATCACCACTCTGAATTAATATGTTTAGACTGGCCTCCTTGATTGCCCGATCTTAACCCCATAGAACATCTTTGGGTGTCAATGGTTCAAGAATGGGAACAGCGGAGACAGGACAGGACACAGGAACTTCTTCAGACCCACGTATTGGAAGTCTGAGATCATTTTCGTCAGCATCCAGACATCTATTCCAATCTTGTCCAAAGCATGAGGACTCATCTTGAAAACGTCATTGAAGCAAGGGGTGATGACACCAAATATTAATTTCTTTGGACATTTAATGTTTTGAGAATTTCGTCTTCTAGAATTATGCTTTCTATTCAGTGATATTTGGTCTGATCAATTTTCTATTTTATTCTCACCAACAAATGTTGTTTAACTAGGATAATTTTTAATTCATATTATTTCTCTCAAATTTCCGAAGTTACATTTTCTTCGACGAAAACCGAGCATGAAGAGACACTCAAACTAGTTATATACTAAATAATTTATTTCATCTTCAATGTGTTTATTTCTATTTTGCTTTCGAATAGGAGAGATGTTATCTCCCATTTTCTCATCGAAAAGAGATTTTATTTCACTTACTTTAGTTTTCATTCTGTTCACTTTCCTAGCAGGCAAGAAGTCATATCAGAGGTTTTTCACAAATGACTCTTTTATTTCATCTTCTTGTAAATTTATTCCCGTATTTAGTAGGTGAAAAATAACATCCTCGGTTCCTTCCAAGAAAACGTTTTTATCTAGTCATTTTTTATGTTTATTTTTCTAACGAATTAATACGGAAGAAGATATAACCCTGACGGATTCTTTTTCATCTTTTCGAATATAATTCTATTCGCATTTTTATTAGAGAAGAAGCAAAACCCTTCCGTTTGTATGGTTCAAAATATATGTATAACTTCATAAACCTAAATACTTGTTTTTTTACAAACCGTGTATTGTTTTACACCCCAAACAAGAATAAAGTCTCAGAATTGTAACGCTGACTGAGTAGCTGTGCGGTCTAAGATGTTAGGCCAACGAATCGAAGGTCCCGGGTTCGAGTCCCGGCAGGAACATGGGTATTTGTGGATTTTAACTGACTGTAAAAGGTCGAATCGTGACGGACTGAAGTAAAAAAAGTTGCTATACTGCTGGCCCATATAAAATAAAGTTTACCAAAGTTTCATCAAAATTGTAGTGCGAGAATCGAGCTCAAGACTCTAAGTTAAACTAATTCACCATACCACTTTCCATTTGTAGGCAGTGACTTGCAGATTGCTCCAGAACTGTATAAATAAAATACATGTGTGTTTGTCTTCAATTAAACATCTCACCCAAATTGCTTTACGTGAAAGATGGAATCTTGTTTCGACAGTTCTGTCAAAGTATCGATTGTAATGCTATTACAAACACAATAGACGCTTTCAGCCTGTAGATTAAGAATTTTAATCTTCTCCCTGCTGAAGATAAAAAGAAATATTTTACCCATTACTTTTCGTATGAAGTTTCTTTCAGATACTCCACTGAGGTTACTATTTCCAACAATCGGCAGCAAACGTACTACAGGAAACCGACTATTAGGACAAACAATGGTATTTAGGAACCTAAAGCTTTTAGATCTACTTTTTCGTCATCCTTAGATGTTTCCTGTGATTATTGCATTATAAAATAAACAATATTTCTTTTGGCTATGCGCAGAAATATACTTTTCATAATAACCTTCGATTAACATAAGATATGATGGAACCTGTGAAGTAATCAACAGTCTTTCTTAAGAGTCTGAAGTGCAGTGTTTCTCTTATTAATGTGAACATTGTTTTACTCTGCTTCAATATATTTTATTATAGACAGTTAATCTATATTTTATTATTTGAAAATAAATATGAATTTAGATGTATTTACTTAAAAATCTTTCCTCCGCAAGTTTTGAACCGTTACAAGGATATGGATTGAGTGTCATGTAGCTTTAAAATACACAACTATCAATGCCCCAGGGGGGATTCGAACCCACTACTTCATGAACTGAGGCCCAGCGTCTAGCCCACGCGGCTACCGAGTTCGGTTCGCCATTTTAATAGCAGGAAGTTACATAAATTGCTACAAAAAATAGTTTTTATTTTAACTTCATTCTTGCTCTTAGCACCCCCGTATTTTTAGTAGAGAAGAAGTAACGTCCCCGTTTATATAGATAGAATAGCGGTTTCATTTTATTATTTTCAATGTTGTCTTTATTCCTGTTTGTAGTAAATGAGAAATGAAACTCCTTACATTTCCTTTCCATGAAACTCCTTTTCCTTACAGGAAAACTGACACCAAAAAAAAACTTTTACCCGACCAGGATTTGAACTCGCGAACCCATGCGTGAGAGTAAAAGCACTCTAGCCATCATATTACAGGGGCTTGGAACTGTGATTTACGAGGACTCGTGTCTTGTAAGAAAAAAAGGATTTGCTGCTTCTAATCGTGCTTTATTGCGTTCTGCATATATTGCAACAACAAGCAAGTAAGTGTTGAAGACTATTGCCTATAAAGCACAGTTTGTTTCGATTAAAAGACGAAGCGAATAACCGATAATGTGTATCTTTTTTTTTTCTTATAGCAACAAGGGGCAGGATGCTCTCGGAAAACCTGCATTTACGATATATTCTTGACATAGTACGTACGTTCCTGACATGTATGTTCGTTTTCTCACCGCTGGATGGCAATGCATTAGTTGGAACTTAACACTTCGACGTTTTCTTCTTACTCTTTTGGCTTATTGGCATTGAAAACCTTTTAAATGAAATAAATAAAACTATTTTATTTAGTCGATTTAACATTCTGCTGAACAGTCTTTATTTAGTTGTTGAACATTAAACTTTCATTTGCTTTTCTTTTAGTGTTTAATTTCCTTTCTTTAAAACACTGTACACGTACAGGTAGTTCTTAATTCGATATAATTAATCATATTCAGCCATTTTCTATCCACTGCTGTATGAAGGCCTTTTCTTTCCTCATTTCTCGGTCTGATGTTATCCTCATCCATGTAGCTCCTTAAAAACACCTGATTTCATCTACCCATCTTGCATTTGGACGTCGTCTTGGTCGTTTCTTTTCTATAGGAATCCAATATAGTACATTTGTCCTCCATCTTCCATTTGTTCGTCTAGCTATGTATCTCCACTACAGCTTCTTCGCAGTCTTGATTAAATCATCTACTTTCGTTTGTGCGCAAATCCATTCATTTATCTTCCTGCCTCTCCTAGTTATTCCTAGCCTGCATCTCTCCATTCCTCTTTGTGTGACTTAATCTTTGAGTTGTTTACGCATTCATTGTTCAAGTTTCACAGCCGTACATCATCACAGGTAAGACCCATTGATTATAAACTTTACGCTTCAGACACATTGGTTGTTTGCTTTTGAAAAAAAAAAGTGTAGTCTTTCAAACGAACTCCACGCCATTTTACAACTTCTATTTATTTCATCCGTCAACTTGGCATTCGATGTTTTGAGCTGGCCTAGGTAAAAATACTCATCAACTATGCCTACTGTCTCTCCTTAAATCTTTATTTCCTTTGGTGCATGTTGATTGTATACGACTTTTGTTTTACTTAAATTCATTTTAAGACCTGTTTTCGAACTCTCATAACTCAGTTCTTCCATTCTGGTTTGTAGTTCTGCACTTCAAGAAAACAGGATTATATCATCAGGGAATCATAGGTGATGAAGATATTCGCCATTATCTTTTATTCCAACTTCATCCCAGTTTAAACTTTGGAACACTCTCTCCAGGATAGCTGAAAACAGTTTTAGAGAAATTGAATCTCCTTGCCCTCCTCCAACTTTTTTTTTTTTTTTTTTTTACTTTTTTGATGCAGTCTAATGACAGATGTGGCAGTCGAGTAAATGTTTCGCAGTAACTTGATGTACGCACTTTCGATGCCTTGATGTTCAAGTGATTCAAGTACTGCTGCCAAGGAGACCGAATAGAAAGCTTTTTCAAAATCTATGAATCCCAAACATGGTGGCTCAGTTGGTAGAGCGCTCACCTCTAGTGGTCGTCGGGTCCATCCCTCCTCATACAATGTGTGCTTTATGGTGAACAAACACTATGTGCGTGAGTTTTCTCGGGGTGCTCCCGTTTCCTCCCACTTTCTTCATTGCACCAATTCATCCCATCATATTCCATACGCCCTGAGCCACAGTTACCTAAAGGCCTTAAAATAAATTCAAATTACTGTATAGTATCTACGATTTAGAGTTGATATTTTTCGTTCTACAATGTGACAAGAAGAATATAACAAGAAACACACAGTAGGACATTACTTGCTGCGGTATTGCCAAGTCATGATCTCCACTGATCACTGAAAATCTGCAGAAATTGGTTTTAGTGTTTTATTTTGATGTGCACTTTATTTAAATTCTTGATCAGAGCAACTTCACGTTTATCCTTTTAATGTATTTCATGGATCTGATGCACTTTTCCGTGTCAATGTAGTTCGCATCAGATACCTCGAGTGTACACTGTGTAAATTTCAAGTCAGGATCCAGTATTGTCGAGAAACAAGCACCGAGCAGCCGTGGATCAGTGATAGAACAGTAGCTTAGGTTTAAGGAGTTCGTGCTTCAATCCCAGCGACCGATCATCCTGACCGAGGTGTTCCCAGAGGCACACCAGACGAAGAGGCCGAATTGTTTTCATTCTCAACGTGTACTCTTTGCTTAAAGCATTGTGCTAGGGCTATAAATTAATTCCAAACGTGCTAAAGAGTATTTCTGTTACTTGCATTTGGATATATTGTTATTTTATGCCTCAACGAGTTAAGCTGAAAGTGTTTTTACAGAAATTTGTAGTCTTTTTTTCAGTATGCTGATACTAAAGTACTTACCTTTAATTTGCACTTATCTAGACATTTCTTGTGATTTAATTTTAGGCATACCAGAACTGGTGGTTCTCGAGACGTTTCCCAGACCAACTCTTCGCATTGACACTATCTACTTAACTCAATGTGCTCCAACATGGACGGGGAAAATAGACACCGTGTACCAGGCCATACGTATTCTTCTGTTGTATTTGGTACCATTACTCTTCATGTCAGTAGCCTACTATCAAATCGTTCGAGTGCTTTGGAGCTCGGAAAACATCCCTGGACATTCAGACAATCAAAGTGGATCAAATACCTGCAGCAGTTGTAAGTACTTACGTTTACTTATTTTTATATTTTAAAAGAATAGAACGTTTTTCTTCTATAATAATAAACTTATGGTATATGAGTTCTTATGTTATGCATCTTTTATGAGAAATGGACGGATGTCTTTCTAAACAACACTTTGTAACCGTAGCACTTTTTATGATTGGAAGGAATCCGATAGAGGGTGCGATCAATCATCTGAATGAATAAGTAAAACTATATTGTTGGAAACAACGATCAAGCACAGCCTACAAATACGTTATTGTGCGATATCCCGTAGGCATTACAGTTACAGAATTGGTGTTTCTGTGTCCAGGATCACACGTAGCCACAAACACTACAATTATAACTTGTATATACTCTGGAATGTATCTACAAATACCATTCAACTCTTGATTTCCTAAATAAAATTATGTTTTATATAAATAAAATAAAATTATGTGCGAAGAGCGTGATTACAAATAAATAGGAATCAGTGTTTTATATATTTTTAAAACAACTTCAGAAGAGTCTCGTTTAGTTCTGGGTCCAAGTGAGCTTTCTCACTTGAACCCAAAATTTCGGTATATATAATATATTTTGATGGTATCTTCATTTAAAAAAAAATGCGTTGAAACTGAATCTGACGGGTATACGTTTCATACCCTTGAGCGTTTCGAGATATGACGTCGTCAATATGGCCACCCTCTTATTATGACGTTGATCGATTTACATTAAATATACCCATGTTTGGTATCAAATGAAAGCCCTAGGTGCCTGGAGTTAATCAAGAAGAGTAATATAGTATGCATGTTTCACATCCTGAACGTATCGAGATATGACGTCATCAATATGGCCGCCTATAATACTACCTCTTATTAGGACCTTGATCAACTTCCACTAAAAATACTCACGTCTGGTATCGAATGAAAGCCCTAGGTGCCTGGAGTTAATGAAGAACCGCTTACACAATGCGAAGGGCCGCTGGCAGAAATGTGTCGTACCAAGCATGGCGACTATGTAAAGAAGGACTAATTCTAGCATACTGTATAAGTTCCCCAAAGTCATTTCCTTCCAGGTGATTGCAAGAACTTTTTTATACTTCCTCGTATATGCGAAACAAAATTGCTATATTTTGTAGATAGACATATTAAAGCCCAAGATTTCTTTGTACAGTCCCAAATAGTACAGAATATAGGTCCAATACTGGGCCAGTACCGGCTAATATTGATCAAGGTTGATCCAGTATTGGGTCGATATTGGCCCAATATCTTGTACTGCTTGGAACATATGACAGTTTTGTGTCACATATTTGGGTTATGTATAAAAGGTTACCTCTTAGGTTTTTTGTTCGTCAGTGTCATGTGTATCCCTTTGGTTCTGAAGTTAACATATAAGACTTACATGCTTTTCAGCTACAAATCTGACCATACTTATAGTATGATGGGACTTACTCCACACCTTGGAACGTCAAACTTTTACCTTGATTTTGAAAAGATAAGTCAAATCTCATATTACTCAAGACCTGCACAAAAAGACCAGTTAAGCTAACAAAATATATGTTCAAATTGTCTGTACACATTTCTACAAAATTATTGTTGCAGTCGAAAGATAGCGACAAAATACTGACGCGCGTCATGTAGTTATACCCTCTTTCCCTTCTCAGCATTTTGTTCCCGATCAAGCAGAACCAAAATAAATGACCGAGGTAATCTCACCGGGGTAATTGCCAAATTAAATAAATGATTGAAGCGAACGTAGATGAAGTGCGTACACATCGTAGCAGAAGGTATAAGCTAATGTGTAAGGTTAATCAAAGGGTATACGGCGTATTATTCCGTACAACCTCGACCACAACCCTGATTATTAATGTAAGGAAATAATGAATAGCCACTACAAGGACGCCATCAAGTGTAGTCCACTTATTTAGTTGAACTAAAGGAATCTAAGATTTCATTCAATACCAAACATCAGTATACTTAACGTATATCGATCAGCGTCATAATACGAGGTACATATTATAGGACGGCCATATTGATGATGTCATATCTCGAAACGTTCAAGGGTATGAAACGTATACCCATCAGATTCGGTTTTTAATATGTAGTTCAGTATGAAACTACAGTATGTAAATTTTCGTTTAATCAAATTTTCGTTTAACCGCCCTTGGTCCCATGAAATTAGGTTAAATGAGTCTCTTGTGTATCTACTACACGTATCTACAGTAAGAATTGATTCAAACTTTCATTCATTGAACTAAACTTTACGTTGATATTTACTCTCGCAACAGATAGGAATGAATTAATATTTCATTATCTAAACAAGACAGCTACTTTTGCGTAGTTGCGATGATATGTGAATCAGAATTTTGCTATATAAATAAAACTTTTAGCTACTTAAACGTTACTTACATCAGAACTGAATTAACGTTTTTATTTGTCTCCTACGAGTCTCAGCTACTTCTCAGTGTAACTCCAATGAGAATTCTATCGACGTTTCGTCTGTTATAACCATAGAGTTATAAAACTCCACTAGAGGCAGAACTGGTTCCACTGTCTACGTGGATTTTAATTCCCAGCGTGGCGCAAGTTGAACATTCAACTGTTTCTCTGTTTGTTTGGCAGGAATGAAACAGCGAGCCGTGCACTGCGTGGTATTATGTGCTACGCACGTTCTTTTATGAAGAAAAACAATTCAGAATTCGCATTAGACTTCACCTTAGTTAAGTTCAACACGTAAGATACAAACAATTCCTAATTAAATTGATCAGTATAAGGTATAATTAATTAGAAAAATCACTTATATAAAACGTTCTTGATAAATATATAATTTTTGTTCTCAAAAAAGATTTTTTGTTAAATTTTGAATTTTATTTATGGCTTTTAGGCATCTAAGGCTTAGGCCGGGATAGGAGAGGGAAAAGGATTCGGGAAGCTGTTGACCAGGGTCTATGTTGAAGATGCCATTCCCGTTTTTATTTGTTAAATAAAACAATATGATGTTGATACTTAAAGCCACATAACTTATTTTTACATTAGAGATACATTTAAAAATATTATACAGCATTAGGGATACAACGCAAGTGACATGAATATTACACACACAAAATACTAATGCTGTAATTTAGGCAACCAACGGTGTTTACCTACATAAATTTACAAAGAAAATTATAAAATAGAAAATAGGATATGGGCACCGGTCATCGGACATACACTAGTAGTCGGCAATTTTCACATAAATATTGAAACAAGACGTATGTCATTAAAATATACATAATTATCTCTAGTTTTCGGACAGCTTTAACTTCATATTTAAGTTCTACCATCTATTGAGAGCGACATTATATAGATAAAAAAATGGCTTCTCTGGTTAGCTTAGAAGATGCCGGAAAAGTTGTTTGAGAATGAAGAAGACTGTCTTTAAATTTAAAGTAAAAGTCTTTGTCTTAAAACTATTGTTTTTTCTAGCTTTTCAAATGTTCCGTTTTGAATTTATATCATAAACAATACGAATAGTCATATCTATTAAGTATATTATTGTGACTGACTTCAGGTATATAAGGTATATAGAATTCACGAGTTTTCCTCTTACTGACCAAGGTGACCGATAAGAAGCGTTTCTTATCTATTTTTGTTGCGATGTTAAATTTGTTTCTATTGTTCTTAATAGTGTAATCAGGGTGTTCCTGGTTCGATTCCCAGCGGGGACACAAGTGGTTCGGAATCCACATTAAACTGTAGGTCCAGTCCTTAGGACGTCATCTTCGTGCGATGAAAGGCAATGGCAAATCATCATCGGTTCACCTAGCTCTGGGATCTTCAGGTCAAGAGCTGCCTTCGAGCAGAACACTCATCATCTTCATCATTGTTCTTAATAATTTAACGTCTTTTCAACAGCACATTACTTACCGAGCCGCCGTAGCTCAGTGGTAGAGCGTTGGTGTAGCATTCGGGAAGTCATGGGTTCGATTCCAGCGGCCGACTATCCTGACTGAGGTTTTTCCAGATTTTTGGCTCAGGTACACCAGGCAAATGCATGGATGGCACCTTCAACATATGCCCTGGCCGACATCTTACCGAATTCTTTCCTCTCCCCTATCTCGGCCTGAGCCTTAGGTGCCTAAAGCCATCAATAAAATTCAACAGTACATTATGGGCTTAGAACTATTTAAATTTTAAATAGACAAATATATTTATTCTACACGAATATAAAAAAAAATTAAGAATAAGCCTAAATAAAAACGATCCATTATTTATGAATGTAAGAATACTTATTTTTATGTATATTTCTCTTTGGCATTGAGGGACAGTTTTATAACTATGGATCAAACACGACAAAATATCTTCGCATCAAATAATTCTGTGTTTTCTTTTATATTTCTAGCAGACATAAACTACACGAAAGAACGTCTTACATAATGAAACATTTTTCACGGAATTTTTCTCGTATTAAATGATCATTTATTTGTGAAACGATACATTACTTCCTTTCTTATATCTTTTAGTACAGCCGTAAGCTACACAGGAGAACGGCATTTTCTTCTCAAATACAAACGAATCGACTAAAACAATGCCAAAGAGTGTAGCATAGCAGGCATATGATAGCAACTCACAATACGTGTTGTTGCCAAACAAACATTCTCTTGCTCAACTTTCAAGTGGCGACGCGTCAGCAGCGCCAATCCTGACTCTAGTGGAGATGTTTTATAACCTTCAACGGTTACTTGAACTTGATTGCCGTTAGATGTATCTATGGGTAGAAATACATTGATGCTTTATTGTCTAAATAAAACGCTTAGCGAATTAGGCGTAATTGCGTCTACAATTGGCATTGCTTTGGGTAAATCAAACTCTTGAGACTGAGGAGTAGTTATGTGAGGATTAAATTAATATCACGTTTGCTAAGTTCAGTCTCAGTTACTTGGTATGACTATATCATATTTAAAACAGCATGAGTACATTTCTGTGATGAAGAGTTAGTCCTTAGTTTTTGATTACTTAACTGCTATTAAATGTTGACGTTTCTAATGTCTAGTCGTTGTTCATTCCTCTTCAATTGCATCAAAAGTTGGAGAAGACATTGAATTGTAAGATTGTCTTGGAGACTCTAAATATATTCAATTGTATTAGCTATGTTATAAGTTACTTTTTTATCGGAATAAAGTAGATTGTGTGTGTTTCTTGTTCTTGCTTTGGTTTTATGAATGGAGTGCAATTTTCTTAGCTCTACCATGTAGATATTGTAATAAACAAAGCATGCTGACATCCAATATTCTACGATCCACCGTGTTGTGTGTGTATCGGGAATGTCTCATGGGAGACATTAAAAAAAGTTACTTAGAATGTCCTGCTTCGGGCTCAAACAAGGTTCGTCTCGTCTACATCTACTCTATATGTATCATTCAAAACACAACCAACTTCTCTTCCATGGTGTTCACAGTGTGAAAGGACAGTATACAGCAAATGAGATTAGAAAAACAACATTCCACAAAATTACTAGGTATGGCAACCCTGCAGATAACTCCAACACACCTCGTTTCCCCTTCCTCGTGCTCCCCCCGTTTAAGACTATAACATCCAACAAAACCCTAGTACCATGACAGCCTCGTCGGTAATCAGAATGTAAAACGTGTAATATACTGAATATGCATGATTCGCGGCCACTTCCAACGGACTTGCAACAAATTGAGAGCATGGAAATCTTACAGTACAAAATTTGAATTTACTAGCATACATATTTTCTCTATACTTAAAGTAGATTTTAATTCATGTAAAAAATCACCTCCTACACTTCACCTCACATTACTATAATCTGTTCACAGCCTTATGGCGGATGAGCGATATCCAATGAAATATCTCAAGACAAAATAGGATAGTTTCGTTTTAGTTCGTGTTTTCTTCTTACAAAATTGTCGTCTAGTTCCCAAGAATCAGCTTCAGTTGTGAAGATAAAGCGTTGCCGTATCTACGCTTCGCAGTTGCAGTTCACTATGATAGACTGCAACTGCATTTTTGTTGTTGTTAATGTGCGTAAAAACTTGGCAACAATGCTCCATAGACAAGACACTACGATTTCCACCGTTTCAAGAAAACTGAACTCCATCTTCTGCTTTCCCCACTCAGGGAATCAATTACGCCAAAATTTGTCCCTCTCATTGGCTGCCCTGTAGCAGTTCTTTTTATAGTCTTCAACGTCACCTACCATACGACCTTGGACAAAGTATAGTTACTGATCCCATGATTTTTAGTATGTGAGTGTATATTACAAGTTTGTTCCATAGATGTCAGCCTTTACCCGTAATGGGTAAAAGCTACTTGTATACACAATTTCTCTGGTTCTGTGTCGCAGTTTATTACAAATTTCGCAACGGAAAGAAACAGTAAAAATGTTGTCTTGGTTGTAGGACCTGATTCTATCATAACAAATAAATGAGGCTAGCCTGGTGGAGCATGTTGAAAAAAGTGTGTGTAACTTGAATGTAACTTCGATTCTATTTCTTGGTTCAAAAAAGTTACTTTATTAGAGTATTGTAATGTTAAAACAAGCTACACCGTAAATACTGTAAATATTACAACAAAATAGCATTATTTTGCGCTTTTAATCTGAATTACTTCAAAACTACTAGTAATAGAGCAAAACTCAAGATAAACACTTTTGTACCCTGTGGTTCAGGAATTATAACAACAAAAAATATATCGTTATGTCTATTGGATACGGACATATAATACAATTTCTCAGTCTATAAATTTGCAGTTTCGGAGGATACGGGGGGAGGGGCATTTTTTTGGGGGGGGGAATGCGTCTATAGAGGTGATTTAAGAACTGGCCAAAATTCAGCTTTCCTCTATTTATTCTCAACATTAGCTTCTTTTTTTCACCACTTCCTATTTCACACTACAAATGTATTTGGTTGCGTCCGCGGAGTATTGGCTGTGTTCGAACTCGTACAGAAAAAGTTCCTGAATTAGACGATGTTCAAGTTCATTGTTTTTTGTCACTTCACATACAGAACGAAATACTGCAAGCTTTCTCACAGAAACAACTTCTACGACAGTGACCAGTTCCAACGGGAACCTTCGACGCCTTGAAGTGCTTCTGTCATGTGACATGGACGCCGCAGATGACACCCGTAGGAAAATGTTAGTCACTTTCCTTTGTACATAATTGACACGCATTTCATATACACAAGGGTACCGTCTGTGTTTAATCATATACATACATTTCTTAGCTTTCACGTATCTATGTGTCGTGTCTTCGTCGATACATTCTGTACTTTCCTGAGCTTCAGACACAATGACTTACCACGATTAACTCCAATTTTACACAATTTTATCTAACTTCATTCATGGTAGGTGGTGGTTGTGAGGTAGAAAACCTTGTAATTACTTTTTAACCCATTTCTTAATTAGCTTGTACAAAGTCCAATAAAAATGCGTGATTAAGTAAATCTTTCCCATGATAACAGCTTGTTAACAGTATTGCCAACCTGGTGAAAATTTGTTTCTTTCAAATGACACTTCAGAGATGTAGTAGAAATTTTTTATCCGCTAAGGATAAGAACCAGTGAAGTACGGAACACAGTGTTGCAAACTTTGAGTATATTAAAACTCAGTTTATAGTAATAAAGCAGTGTTTTCTACATTTAAAGTTCATAATTCCAATATACGGTGTAAATACAACATGAATACCTACTGTAATAATAATAAATAATAACCATGTGCGTTACAGACCGAAAGGCCCCAACGCCTCTGTCCGCGGTTGGTGAAACTGCGTCCACCTGAGTGACGGTAGTGTGGTCAGTACTGCGCGCCACCTGGCCACGAACTGGCGTATTAAGGGCTTTCGAGACCGAGTGGCCATCACGTCTTTATTCACGTGAATCCCCAGTTTGCCTCACGACGCTAGGTGGACGCCGAAAAGTGGAACCCCTACCAGAGAAAATGCGGACATGAGTCCAACACTGAATACCTACTGTACTGTACATTAATTTAAAGACATAGTACACATCGGGTATTCCAGTAGCACACAAGAAAGGTTGATGTCACATTGATGACACCGTTGAATGACCACCTCTTCAACGTTTAATCATTGACGTAAGTTTGAATAGAACGTTAAAGAGATGCACATACAACTTTGTTATCAATGTTTATTCAACAATTACATGCTATTTAAACGTTGATATAACTTTCAATAGAACGTTGAAGAAATAGATATGCAACAATGTTATGAACGTTTTTCGTGTGTATGCTACTGAAATGACGATGCGCTCGGCCGACATTTTTTTTTTCTGTCCAGAGGAAGCGAAGTATAGACTATCCGGTTCTAGATTAATGAGGTGTTGCACTAATATATTTTTTTAGAAAAAGAAAAAAAAAGACGTGAAAAGAATTAAGGTACTTCCGTTGCATATCTCCCTTTTATAAATAAATAAAAATAAAACAAGTACTATCGTGGGTTTGGGATTCCGGACGTACTGGTACTTGAAAGAAGATAAAATATCTGTTAGTAATTTTTCTTGAACTACATTTCCTCTTCTGCACTTTGTTTTTAGAAAAAATAATAGTTTTTTTTTCTATGTTACTTGTCTGTGAGTTCTATTTCAATGTGGTCTCTCTTGCCATTAAAGAGGAAGAAAGGGTATTGCACAATGAGAACGCCCAAAGTGTAGGTAATGGAGCACTATTAGTCTTCTAGCTGTTGCATTTTTTTCCTTAACCAAAAAATTCCACTTGTACTTGCGCTGTTCAGACACGCAATTGCTTCGCCCTCTCTCTCTCTCTCTCTCCCTCCCTCCCTCTCTCTCTCTCTCTCTCTCTCTCTCTTTGTAGGAAATATGTTTCAAGGTTTCTGTGCTTCTTGGATGGAAAATAATGGTGCTGCTTTTAAAACCATTGAATAATGTCTTTTTTTAAAAACCATGATGTTCTTTTCCAGACCAACCTTACTTAGTCTGGATAATCATGAAATTAATGTCTGAATTCTTGGTCTTGAGTTTTGCTTTCTTTAAACAAGTACTATTCCTGATGTTGCTTGAAAATATTGTTTAGAAAGACTGAAGAAAGAGCAAGCAAGTATGAACATTTAAGAATAAAAGCAAGAAATATGCAAAGGAAGGTTTTTAAAACAAGAACTGCTAAAAGCAAAGCAAAATGCTAGAGAAGTGATGGTTGGAACAAAAAAAGGTAAAATGTAAACAGAACAAAATAATGAACAAAAACTAATCTCTTTGCAGTGCACATCTAAAGTTTCATAATACCATAATAATGGTAACCCTAAGACCCTAGGCACACCTAAAGAGACAGAACAAAATACAGGGAAGAAAATGTTTGTTCTGATCGTCGCTGGTAACTCAACGCTGTGATGCTTGGCCTGAGCCCAAGTTGGCTGAAGATCTTAAGAATTAAATTCAAAATTCATTTTGATGTCTCCCAGTACCTAATTTCTACTCAATATGTATGTTATGAAGGTTTTTGTTCGTAAAGGTCGAACACTTTCAATTAATTAAAAAAAACTGTAAATATATGTTTTTGAATGAACTACAAGAGGAACAATTTTGCGAGAGTGAACATGAATTGCTTTCTCTATTTTCTAGAGCTGACGAGAAAATTTAGAGTACACAGCAGCGACTGTTCAGGTCTTCTTCTGTTTATAGTCTGATCATTGGGGATGAAATACCGGATCCCTGGTATTCGTTTAGCACTGGAGAAGATTCCTATACCTGGGCTAATATGTATGATAAGTTCAGTAGAAACCGTTTCTGCCTCAAATAACTTTGCGTATCATAACACCAAACCGCTTTTAGGTGCTGGTATATATCGCACTTTTGCAAGAAAAGTGTCACAATTCAAAATTGCTCGAAACCATTAGATAACCATTCTCCTTCTTTGACAAAAATGCCACAAGTCTATTTCCATCGGTGCCCGGTAGATAGCACAAGTATTCGACGGATGTTCCATAAGATCATTAAGTAAAACGTCACTGCTTTTCCTCCTCCTGTAGACTTATACTTTTTCGACTTGTGACACTTTCCTTGTAAACGTGCAATGTGATCTCAAAAGATTTGGAAATTGATGTAATGATAACTCTTAATGTGTAGTTTTTGGTAATAATTTCTAAAAGGTGTATGTGATCTATTTATAGTGTTCAGTTCTAGATTTAGTGTAGCTTTCTATGTTGTCCTGCTAGTGTTATATTTAGTTGTTATCTGATATCTTGCTAGGTGCTCATCTTTTCTGCTAATAGTCCAGTCATATTAGGGTTTTACCTGGAAAAAAAATTCCCTAAAAAAGGCGTGAACTCGGATCCATGTTAAGTCACTGTTTACATGTATTGTTTAAGTGCGTGTGATTAGCAGTAGAGTAATTCACAGACATGTCTGGTAGAAAATGTTATCTTTGTAAAATGTAGTGTTTGAAAGTTAGTGTGACATGGGTATTATTAGACCCTTTGATTCTTTTTCTGACCATTCTTAATAGTTTAGTTCCGGATCTGACCAGGCAAAAACAGTCCAGCTTATTTCACCTCTGTCCTATACAGAGTTATGTCCTTTTTTTTCCCCCATCAATTGGCGTTCTTTATTTCGCACACACCAACTGAGCAATGCTTTGCTTTACTTAGCTTCGTCTTGCTTTATTGGTGAGTGGCTATCTTAAAAGAAAAACCAGAAGAATATTTCTCATAGTGTCTGTAGTCAAAAGTGTTTAATGATTTCATCGTGTATACAAAACTAGTAAATTCTGTGCACAATTCCAATCATGTGTTTCGTAGTCCTAAAGTTTTAAAATATACGTACTTTATTTGTTTTGCTTCTGCAAGCAGGCCTGTTGAGACATAAGATTGAAGGCGGAGCTGAAAAACATATTGGAAAAGTAGAGTGTGGCTGTGAACGGAAAAGTGGTGTAAGTCAATTTGAGAAACAAAAGGTTTTAGTAAGAACGCTATAATGAAATCCGCAATGAAATACAGGTAAGTGCTGCTATTTATGTGGTTAACAAGAAAGTTACGACTTTCATCACTTCTCCATCAACTATATTTCAATATGGAGAATAAAGATGTGACCTAAACTCAATATTTAAAAAAAGCGACTTACACCGCTTTTCCATTCACTGCCTCATATTTTTGTAAGTCTTCCATGATTTACTACCAGGACATCTTGAATTGGTAGAAGTTATCTTCTGTATACCTAATGTGTGAAAACTCCTTCATACAAAATAGAGTAAATGTTCCCTGAGTTCCCATGTTTATCTGAGTCATAACCAGGGGAATATGGACATGGTAAACGAAGCGTACATTTTCTCTGGCTTCTAGCACGAACTCATTAAAAGTTGAAATAAATTGAAACTTAAGTTATACAGCAATTATAGAGTAAAATAAATGTATTGAGTTACAAATATGGTTGATTCTCCGCATAGCAATAATTCAAATACGTACAAATCGAAATAGACATAAAACTATAAAAAAATTAAACATTACTGATACTCTGAAGTAAAAATGGAAACAAACATGGAACAAAACTTCCTCTTATAAAAAGAAATATCAATACTACCGATACTCTGAAATAAGATTGGAGACAAACATGGAACAAAACTTTCCTTTCCAAGAGAGATGTAAATTCTACCCACTGTCATGAAACTAAATCCATTTACAAAATAGGTATGCGTTACTGATACTTGAAGGTATGAATGGAAAAATGTGGAAAAGAGCCTTTTTCGAGAGATAAATACTATTAATGGTCTGAAACAAGAATACATAAAGATAAAATGAAAATCTCTTTTGTGGAAATAAAATAGAAATAGTGCTGATAATTTAAAGTAATAACGTTAGGAAATAAGAAACTATTTTTTTTAAAGAAAAGTAGAAATACTAGTCATACCCTGTAAATATATATGATAATGTTTATTTATAAAAAAAATAATTATATACTTAATGGCAATAGTGTGAAGGTTTCTCACTTTCAAACCTATCCGGTAAGGAAATGATAATAGGACTCTCTGTTGCAAACGAAACAGGCCTCCAGTGAATGAGAAACTCTCTAGAGACGAAATATCATATGCATGACCATTCGTCACCAAATACCATCATCTTCATTGTGAATACAGAGTTTCACTTGTTTACGTTATAGAACTCCGCCTGGACTATTTTTCTTCAAAGTTAGAGATTAACACGTTGTTGCTACTGTGAACATGATCAAGTTTGGTGAAACAACAGTTCGTTGGCGCTGCATATGTCTAACAAGAAACTTTTCTTGTTACGTAAATACATAGAAGCGGCTTTCGTTTTATTTCTGTTAATGAAATGCCAGAATGTAACAAAAGGTAGTTCAATTAACCAAATTAACGTAGAAGTCTTCTTTGTGTCTCTACTTTTACATGCCCTGATGCATTCAGCTTAGCCAGTGTTTGCAAATCTAAACACCATATTGTATCTTCATTTAGCTACGAAAGAGATACATAATTTTCCTCTTGTTTGAGTTTGATTTTGTTTATCGTCCTTAGGCAACCATTGGTCAGGCTGGGATAGTGTAGGGGAAGAATGTGGCAAGGAGTCGGCCAGGGAATAAGTTAAAGGTACTCTCCGGTATTTACCTGCGTGACTGAGAAAAAATCCTGAAAGAAACTCAGCCAGGGTGATCGGCATCTGGTATCGAAATCAGGACGAATGCAAACCCAAAGCTCTACCAACCAAACCTACAGACGCTCGATTGAACGATATGCTGCACATGTTTTAAGTATTTTAAGTTCAATTCTGTGCGTGTGGTCACGGATTCAAATCTCTCCGGGGTCCAATAAACTGGACCGTTTCCGAGCTCACTTTACCGGTCCTTAAGGTTCACCAGCTTGTTAAGGACGTTAATAATAATCCACTCACTAAACTCCTTCTATTCATGTTATAGAGTATTTTCTCATCATAGATGGTGTTTTTTTTTAATTTTCTGGAGTTGGCAACATCGCCCTCACATACTCGTGCATAATATAAACTTAAGGTGTTAATGAATTAATAAAATTTAATTCTACAGTAATTCCTAATTATTATTAACTTTGTAAATCATATTCTCATCTAACAATATGGTCTACCATCTAGTAAGGAACAAAAATTAAATTGTGACACGCATTTCACACCCCAGAAGTAGTATCGTCTATTGAGGTAACCTAAAACTATTAGCTCTATTGTATTCTTAATGGTCAATAAAGTGTTTCGTCACTACATCGCTATTGACAAAATAAAATGTTGGTTACATCGTTGTTTGAGTGAACGCGTCAACTTTCAAAGTCCAAAAAGTTGCAACACTGAACCAGTATTCAATGGAAATTTAAGACGAACGTTTCAATTTGTTCCGTAAATTCCTTCAGTGTTGCCGGATTGTTCGGTTCTAGAATTATATTTATCCGTGGGTCATTTTCTTCCTTCCGAGAAATGAATTCGCGACAGGTTTTCATTAGGAGATATATGCATAAGGTCATTCCAAAACATTTCCAATTCAACTACAGTACAGGCCTATACCGATTAAGTATTCCAATATTCAGCTTCTCAGCAATATGTGGAGGTTGGTGCTATTGTCTTCTTCAGTGAAGGACCGAGATGCTCAGTCTATGTTTCTTTACCCTATAAACAAGAACTGAAAAGATCAAATAAGTGATAACGTTCCTGAATTATATTCTCGAAGCTCTAGTTTCAATTCTTAAAGAATCATCATATAGAATTATTTTCTTTTCAGCTTCATGAGGTGAATTCCGAACTAGTCACTTAATAAAAATGGCCCAAAATTCTTTTTCCTTCATTTGAATTTCACCAATAGCGCTGGAAGGATATGAGACATTGTGATAGTGACTACTTCGTCTCAAAACGCATCTAAATAATAGCTGAAAGTATTTGAAATAGAAAAGGAATAAATATACAATAAATACTAAAAAGAAAAAAAAATATTTTTCTTCGTCCATTTCTGGAATTGAATCTAAGAAACCAATCACAAGAGGAACTAGTAAGAACTAGTCTACTAGTACAGTTTGGCAGCGATGTTACAGGGCTTCTTACAATCTAGAGGCTGGGGTCTACTAGTGCAACTTGGCAGTGATGTTGCGGGGATGCTCACTATCTGAAGACTGGAGTCTACTAGTAAAACTTGGCAGCGATGTTGCAGGGCTTCTTACAATCTAGAGATTGGTGTCTACAAGTGCAACTTGGCAGTGATGTTGCAAGGCTGCTCACTATCTGAAGGCTGGAGTCTACTAGTACAACTTGGCAGCGATGTTGCGGGGCTGCTTACTATCCAGAGGCTGGAAGCTGCTACTCTCGACGCTTCTACTCTCTCTGGTGCCGCAATAATTGAGAATGCAACTGAAGTGTAATACGAGCAAAACAATATATACGAGTTCACATGAGTCTTCTGGAGCTGCACTAAGGCACACATATCCCTAAAATTCTTAATTAATGCATGGAAAAGTGTAAAGATATAATGTGTTGAGAGTTTAACTTTTCTTTCTGAAGGTACATTTTGAACACTCTTTGAACGCTTCGTTTTTACATGATTACTTTTATGTACTTCTTTGTACATACTTTGTTAACAATATGTTCTAACCAAAACATGCTTAATCACATTCACATCAAATGTTGCTGTTACCGCCCATATAATTAATTTTATCGTATCACATCAAATGCCTCCTATATCTAGCAAAGCATTTTTGTGTTCTTTGATACCCAGTCGCCGATCTTGATCGTCGCGTAAAGCAGGGCGTCCAATGAGGTTACAAATTCGAATCGCGACCTGACTACAGATGTTTGTGTACGTTTATAACGGGTTAAATATCGTTAGCGTAGTTTGTAATTAATGTGTAACCAATTTACAATATGTAGAAAGAGTGATTCAGTGACTGTATTTATTTAAAGTACTGGGGTGAACTGGAATTACGTAAATGTGTGAAGTAAGAAAAATGTGATTTTCATATAATAGATTTTCAATGACCTTGTAATAATTGTGAAAAGAGTTAACATTTGTAAACAAGGTGATGATATAATCTCTCAAGAAATTTCATATATGTATTATAGTTGATTAACCCTAGCATTACCAAGGTTTTTTTTGGGGTCGCATTAATTACCAAGGCCCATAAGGAAAATGTCATTATTTCTATAGGAAACTCTTTTATACTGTCTGATATGGACCTTGAATAAGACATCACATAGTTTTCTTCTATTTTATTATGATGTGTCTAAGTACAGTGTTGCCAGCTATATCTATATAGTTGTGTACGTGACAAATTTCTATTTACGGTATGTTAGTAATTATGACATATTTATTTTACTTGTTTTTATATAAAAAAAGCAATCAATAAAACTAATAGCACCTTAGTACCGTATAGTATATGCACAAAGGCACCTTCATACCACATTCCATAACTCCATTTCATAAATAACATTTACAGTATTCTGTGTATAGCCCCTTGCTACTACCAGGGGAGGGGGAACGGAGGCCCACAATGCATTATTTACATTATAATTAGAAGAAAACGAACATTAAAAATAAAACAAGTACGTTGTATCACAAATGGGTTGAAGCCTGACGATAACAATAACAAGTTTTTTGTCGAATTGGAAATGTTTAAAAAAAATATGTATGTGAGCCTCGGAGGTTCACCTTTGGTAATGCTAGGGTTAAGGCACTAGGCGGGACGACACAAGTTCTTTGTTCACTCTCGTCAAATTTTAGTTACTTACTGTTAGTCACCAGAAACGATCAAAATGTAATCCATTTGAGGGGGTGGAAAGGATGTACAGGTAGTGATTTTTTTTTCAGTGTATAATATAAATAAATTAAAATTATTCCTACTACATACAAACCTGTAGTTTATCCAGTACTAAACATTCCACTATTGAGTTTTCTTTTATGGGAGGCATAAATTAAGAAAATATGAGTAATGTTTAAAACAGAAAGTAACATACAATACGTTTAAAAGAAACAACTACATCCTTTTGGGAAAGTTTTGCTTTTGCGTAGGAGAACGTTTAGCTAAGCAGAGGCACAGAGAGAGAGAGAGAGAGAGAGAGGAAGTAGATCGTTTTATTGCCTTTGTTTGGGCAACCCAACCGAGCAAATGTCGTGGGTTGATGTCAGAAGTTTGTCTTCGACTTTGTCTGAAAACTTTTGACATCGTAATTTTTTGGGTTCTCTCTGCCACGATTCCTCTCCTTCTTCATTCGCACAGATGACCGCTTTCAGGCTTTGTGAAAACAACTACCAAACTCACATGTGTATGGCTTTATCGGTTCCCAATATAATATCGTTTGTTCTATAAAGGATGATAATGTCAACACAACAAAGCACTTGATCGTTGCAATATTTCACGTCACTAACAAATATATATTTATATTTTATGAACGTTGAATACTCCTTTCTCAATAGTTGTACTTTCATTTATACAGGGTGATCCAACAGTGTATATATCTCATTTATTTAATAAATTGCCCCGATATTCAGAAAACAATTTTAAGGTGATCGCCATGAATTTGAAAACTCAAAAGAATGCAAGAGATATTGATGAATTTAAAAAAGAAAAGTTCAAACCAATCTTTTATATCCAGAAGCTCGATCCAGGTACATGTATCCAATTTTGAACTAGCACCTACCTTACGAAAAATCCACGGGACCACCATCGGTTGGCCTAAATGTGGACACCATGTGTCTTGGCAATAACCCTGCACCGCAACTTCCATTGTATAAGGCTACGACGAAGTACAGGAAGTAGAATCCTCTGCCACTCCTCCTTACAGGCTTTCCACGGGCCTCGGACAGTGATGACACGACGAGATGGAAGTACCGTTTCAGTAGGCCAAACTCGCAGAAATCCATTCGATTGGTATCTGGTGACTTGACCGGTATATCGTGAAATGGAATAACCTGAATGCCGGTGTATCGTACAATCTGTTGCAGAAGGTCATGGGTAAAATTGAATGTATGGGATGAAGCCTTATCCATATGCACAGAGATTTGATTGATGGGATTTCCATACAAATGAGGCAGGTCGTCTGTATAATTTGGGATCAGGATATGTCGCTGAAAGAAGGTAGAGTTGTTTTTACAGTTTCTAGGGACCTGACGAATAGTTAACTTGCCCTGGTAGCAGTATCCCGCAACATACATGAATCCCTTCGAGAAAGTCGCTTTGCAATAACGGATGAACTCGGGACAGGATTGTGCATCGCGTGAAGTGTAAGTGATGCCTCGAATTTTGACACCGTCTGGTAAATAAATCCATGCGTCATTTAGTGTGGCCACATACTTCAACTTTCCCCGTTCGTAGAGGCACCTGCTGTTGGTCTTTCTCTCACACCGATGGACCGCACTTAGGTAATGTCCACGACTTTTAAAGACCTTCCGGACATTCAACTTCTCATGCAGGTTGCGGTTCACAGTTGACTGTCACGTGGAGTGTTGTGGCCATCACACGTTGCGGAGACAGGTGGCGTCACTGCAAAGCACGCTCGCTTCCTAGTCCACTTAGTGGGTGATTGAATCGCTGGTAACCCTTGGTTTTTATGCTGATTAATTATGTTCTTGATAGTCGTCGAACCCAATGCGCATCCATGTTCTTTGCACTGTTTTCGAATTTTAGGCACCAAATGTTTGGCGTAGATAAGTGCAACTACGTAGCCTCCCAAAACCCTGTTGACCTTTGGAATCATGATGCACACAACACACACTTGCGATAGTGACTCACTGCTAGATGTTCCTGGCTTTCTCCTGCGCTTTTGACCACTCGGTTCGGTCCATTCTGTGAGCAAGAGGGACGATTAAAAATTGGACACATGTAAGCGGATCGACCTTCTGTATAACCCGAAATATATGCAACACAAAACTGTCATGTTTTGTACACGAACACATTAAGCTCCGTGGTTATAATATTAATACAATTGATGGCAGTTTTGTATCACATATGTTTCTTGTTTTATATGCAAGCTTACTTCGAATTTTATTTTTATTCGTTCATGTCACTTATATCCCTTGGCTTCTGGACTTCTTATATGTTGTCTGCTACTTGTGGTAACATATACTCGTAGTTGCTCTTCTAGGGTACTTCAGATGATCTCACAAATGATGTCGATTGTAGCACAAAGCATTCGCTGAAGTATTATTAGTCGACATCTCTTAACTTTTCATTTGCTTAATATTAGGAGTCGTTTACGATTCAATAACTCCAAACTTTCCATTGCTCAGGATAGTGATTCTTAACAGGTGACTGATCATGGGTTCAGTGAATCAAGGAGAGAATAATTTAGTGATTGTCAGGATTGTTAGCTTAGCAAATGTAACTATTTTATATCTTTGGAATGATTCAAATGTTTTGGTCGTAGTCACAGTTACGACCTGCTGACTTTGTTGGATTTTCAGGTAATGTCAAATTGAGAGGATTTTCAGGTAATGTCAAATTGAGAGATACAATGATAGCAAATGGAAAATGGTCTAACGAAGTAATTATGTACTTTAAATTTCAAGTAGAACTTCATAAATTAAACTGTATCAGTAATCGGACATCAGCATATGATATAGGATTCTCTTTAATCGACAGCTTCTTCGAGCGTGGGAAGTGGAGGTGGTCCTGGTAGCAAGTATCACAAACTAGGGGGGGGGGACTGAAGGATCCCATTCAGTGATGCTGTCAGAACACCGTAATAGAGGGGTAATAGCATACCAAATTTCTTGAGCACGTCTCCCCGCAACTTTTACGAGTAAAATCTACAGAAACCCAGTAAAATTCTACCTACAAATCTCCAATTTTGGTTTTTCAATCCCACCCCAACTGAAAATCTTGGCACAATCCTTGATCCCACTCTTTGGAGGCTACTACCAGTAGCGTAACTAATGAAGCCTACTTCTCTCGCAACTTTCAGTATGTGCACCTTCTATTATACTTAGCCATGACATCTGCGCCATCCCCGCACCGCTGAAATTGATTACAATCCGTGACTGATTGCAACCCACTAGAACAACAATATTTTATTTATTTACTCTGGTTTGTGTACTCTGTACTGGAAATTTCATGATAACACTTTGATACACTGTATTTTGTTTGGGCCACGCGAGTAACCTACACTGTTAAAAATATTCTGACACATTCCTGGAGAAAGCTAACAAAACTATAGATGCCTAGAAATTTCTTGTAACTTGGTTAATAAAAACAATGAGCCACCTTGCAGGTTTCAGGAAAAGGAAAAAAACGTTAGAAGTCTCAAGCACGATTTGAACACGGGTTCTAAAGCTAGAAATCCAGCATCTTAGTGACTGGACTAAATTGCCAATAAAGAAATCCGTACATCAAAACAATATAGAAGGGTCATAAATACGTTGCCCTGAACTCCGAAACATAAAAAAAATACTTCCACGAATTACGCCATGTTCTAATATTTTTTTCTATTTTTCATTCTATGAGAATATGTCCTATTTCTTTCAAATACGGGATTAAAATGGCGACCGTGAACATTAAATCAGCATTGCATGTTTCATTACGGTAAGAAACCGTTTTCTCTTTGTGCCCATGTGCGAGAATCACGCTGGCAGGGGGCAACGAGAACTTGTAATCATGCAAAATTAATCTCTCGATGTTTTTGACTGACTCCTTTTAGCCAAATTAGAAACATTGTAAATTCGTACATATATCTGAATTTTTATTAGATATATTACACAACGTTTCCAAACGTTTTTACAGTGTATTCACTCCGGTGCGTTTCAATCATACGAGTACAATGTTTTCAAAATTCATAAATATTCATATCACAGGCGGGACTCAAACCTACAACTTCGTAGTCGGCGGTTAAGTGCCCTAGATCACACTACAATTGATATTGGCGCTGGAACGTCCATAACAAATGTTGCATAGTTTATTTTGCGACATACTATACAGATAGCTGTTACTTTAGACTCTCGCACACCTCAGTGATCACATCTCACAGCAAGCATGTTTCCAGGGGAAAGGATGGTGAAGAAAGCGGTCAGGACCTTAAGTTATGTCTCGGCATTCGCTTGTTGAAACAGAAAAAACTTGGAACTCTCAATCCGTTTTTCCAGCAGTTTTACACGAACCGACGTCATTCTCAATACCGTTCCGAAATGACCGACCGTACCAACTGGGCCACAGAGCCTATCTGACCTAGATAGTATTAATAGAAAAATATGCTGTAGGTCTACTAAATCTGTAAACAATTGCAAAATCTTAGTTCTTAGGCTGCAGAAATGTGATGTTTTTGAGCGTTAGATCCAATACGATCTCCGCGTCAACGCGAAACAGTAGAAATGTTGGTTAAATGTGAATTTAACTAAAATTGAACATCTATTATATATCTATTATACGTATAACAAATGTAAAATGAATGTTAAATTTAAGGTTACGTAAACATTTATTCAACATGTGTTCTATTAACGTTCTCGTTGAGTGCCGATCTGAATTCTGGTGTTTATCTGACTCAAAGCTACAGAAACACACACAGACGATTAAATATTTCTCTTTCGTGGATTTCTTTCCTGTTAAAAGCTATTTATCAGCATTCAATCAGATCAATCAGTGAATTCCGCCTTTCAGAACTTACATTCAGCCTCTGACCATTAAATGAAAGCCAATGGAAGTGACACAAAGAGATAAACAAAGCAAAAGAAACAATTTAAAAAAAAAAGTTTTTTTTTTAGAACGGGGAGATTATCTAGACAATGATTACCAGGAGGAAACTCTATAGTTTTTTGATGTGTCGGTTTTCATTAAGCTTCCGTGACAACGTTTAGAAATGCTTTAAACGGGTGCAGAAACAAACGTCAGATTAAACCCTTTGATAACCTACACACAGAGGAAGAGCGCCGAGAGAGAAAGAATAGAGAATAAATTTGGTATGGAACTAGCAGATAAATGCCGGAAAAAGCAAGGGAAAAATCAGTTTGTCAACACAAGAATTAGTCCATTTTTTCTGCTTAAACAAACAAATGCAGACAAAGGTTTCGAGCAAGTGATGTAAAGTTCACTCTCATAAACCATACCCTTTGTACAGACTCTTTCAACTATTATTATTTAGCAAGGCATCTCATGTATTTTACATCGCAATAAACCTTCACTTTCTAATTAATAGAGTCGCGTTTGACTGGTTGTAGAACACTTTAAGTTTGTGGGTGACAAGATTAGCCTGAGAAAAAGTATCCGAACACCAAAATAACTCGAAAAAAAAAGATAATTAAAAAAAACTGTTAAAAACATACTTTACTTAAACAGTTCGTACTAAAAAGTAAAAAAAATAACTTTGTTTATGCATGACTAAAAAGAAAAACATAGGGCGCGCTAATTGAAGAATTTATAAAGTGACTGTATATGAGAGAGCGCCCAATGTTTTTGCTTTTAGTTATGTTTAAACAATTTTTTTTTACTTTTTAGTACCAAATGTTTACGTAAAGTATGTTTTTAAATAGGTTTTCTAATTATTATTATTTTTTTTATTGAAGTGCTTTTCTAAATGTGAGCTGATTTGGTACTATGGGGAAGACACCAATCTCAGTAACAATCCAGCTTTTCTGGTACAATAGTTACTTTAGTGGACGTCAAAATAATTATGATTAGAATGGATTATATTACAATGGTTAAACGGAAATGTTTACAACTTTTTTTTTGTTTTAATATTTTGTTTTAAATAATTTGAACATTTGTTTTACACACTGTTTCTTAACTGACAAGTTTAAAAACACACGTTTAAAATTAATTTCTTAAAAACTACCATAACTTCCATCACCTTGGTCGGTATTTATACAATTCTAGTATTGAAAAATATTTCACAAAACAAATTGGTCCCAACAGAGGAAAAATTGTTTTTCTTGTTGCCATTTCTAGATATTAAATAATTGATAAATTAGAGTTTGAATTATGAAAGTTCAAGTTATTCTTCGGAAAGTTAAAGTGTTTTTTTTTTATTTTAACCCATGAAGGGAAATTTAAAAATTTGTTTTTTGACTTTTAGTTTCGGAGCGGATGCCCATTCTGACTTAGGTTTCCCCCCAGGTTTCTTTTCAGTCCCACTTAGCGAATATCATAATGGTATCTTAGGTAAGTAGGCCCTTTTCAATTTCCTTCCCTCCATCCTTCCCCCACCCTATCCCGGTCTGTCTAAAGGCCATCAATTCAATTCAGTTCAAGGCGTAAAAAGAAACCAAGAACTCTGAAACTTCCCCCCATCTGAGCGGTATTTTGACCAACACTCTGTTCAACATACACCAGTTATATTTTATGTCTGTTCTTATTATGACCTGTATAGTTTAAATTATTGACCATACAACAAAAATAACTTATTTGTTGTTGTTGTTTTTTTAATCAAATACCTGAATATATTGAGAAAAGGCTAGATATTGTAGTCAAGAAACAATAATGTACCCGTCTCTTTCTATTTGACTGACAAATATCATTCTTTGAAGTGGAATGGTATTTTTTTGAGAAGTTGTTTCCTCCTTCACCAACGCAAAACAGTCTTTTATTTGTTATGTCAGTTTATTGTCTTTTTTTTCCTTTCTTTTGGTTCAAATATTCATTTTGAATCAAATTCCATTCTCATCAAAAAAAAACTGAAAAGAAAAAAATCATTGAGGTACATTCCGTCTATACTTTGGAAAATCTATGTTTGAAAAGGAACCTTACTGAATTGGAAATACAATTTTATTATTCTAAAGTAAGAGACATTCATTCCTTAGTAACAAAGACTTCTTTTGTTTTAGAAGTACTAAAAGAAATTGTCCTTTTGGAAAATTAGGAGAGAAATAGGTTCAAAGAAATGAAGCAAAAATGTATCTGATTAATATTTTCCATCATTGGGTTCAAATTGTGTTTCCCTGTTTGCTTGCTAAAGGACTAGCTATTACACGTAAATACAGTGTTCTCGTTTTAGTAATAGTTACCAGTTGCCATTAATATAAATTTAACCACTATTGATGATTGCTAATATACCTTAAATTTAATACTACAAAAGAAAGGACTATTTGAATAGGCAATGTACTACCAATAGCAAACAGTTACCCTGGATGGCTCCTGGTAAATGCGTATAAGCGACAGCGAAAACTCAATTTCTGCTTCTGACAGCCGTGCGGGCCATTTAAGTTTACCGCAGATTTTCTCAGTCTTGCCAGGTAAATGCTGGGATGCTACCTAGAATATGTGCACAAAGAAAATAAAATGGTTCCCATTACCCATCGCAAAATAACCAGATGTTTAGTATTTAACTTTCCATAGAGAACACCTATTTCAATTATAAAATGTAAAATTACTTCTACTACATTTGATATAAAGATTCAAATTTTATCAGACTTAAATATTCCAACTGACGGTTTAAAATAACAGAAAAGATAAGCAAAATATTTCTGTCAATTAAACGTTGTTTAGGGTGTTGTAGCGCACAATAAATCCAAATTTTAGTAAGGTTTCAACAATTTCGTAATTAAAATCTTATGAAAGTTTAGAAACTAAACATCAGTGATGAAGAGATTATCGAAGATTGATAACAAAACAGTACGAAAAAAAATGCAATAGTTGAAAATATTATCGAAAATTGATAACAAAATGCTGCGCAAACAAAGATAATTGTTTTAAACTTTGCTCAAGATTGACAAAGATGTTGAATGTATTTTAATTTATTATAATAACAGAACAAAGACATAATTTTTATTAAATATATCAGTACCATACAATGTTTGTCGCTTAATTCCTTTTTATCAAAAACTGTATTATAACAACAGCTTGAATCTTTTGTATTCTTTCTCTTCTGAGTTTGATTCTGTCCAGTCCAGTCTATAAAGCGCTCATGCCACACCCGTACAGTAATCCGCTACATGAATATCGACAGCTTCCACACGAAAGAACAATTCCTTATAAAGAGAAGGTAAAGACTCTCCCCTATCAAGTTCATAGTGGATCTTGGAAGGTGATTTTCTCTGAAACATTATTCATCCTTCCCCCCCCCCCTCCTCTTTTCTCTAGTATCCAGAAGACTTGACAATGGACTGACAGTTCATGACAAATGTACCGTAAAAACCAAGGGACCACCAACGAAAAGCTCCTCCGACATATGTCAGACAATGTTCTTTCGCGCCCTTTGCTCAAGAAGCTATTCAATCCCACGAAGAGATGCTTCACGGTAACAAAGAAAAAATCTTTTTTTTTTACCTTTCTTTTTTTTTCTTTTTTAGAAATATCTTTAAGAAAAGAGTTTTCGTCTTGTATTTGTATCTGTATCTTGTGGGAAAACTAACATAGATCTTCTAAGGATTTTACAAATCCTCGGATTTTATCAGACTAGCTAAGAAAATACTCTTCTAATGAGAGGGCGCGACCTTCTCAGGGATTGTTAGCCTACAAGTCTTATTCTTCAAGAACTGACATGATATTCTTCTAGGCAATGGTCTGGTTTGAGTCCATCTTTTGAGTTTTTCAGAAATAAATTAAATATAACCTATCCAGAACATAAAATGTAGATTTTTTTTTCTTTTCCTGGAAATCGAAAAACACATTGTTTCTCTTTACGAAGAAAAGCATGCTTTAATATTTTGTTTTTATTGTTTGTGGTCGACAAAGTAACACAGTCACTTTTGGTAAAAAAAATACCTTTGAGAATATCTGTAACTTTACATATGCAAAATGTTAACTTACGAGGGTGATTTGAAAAGTTCTGGGAATGGGACATCTTCCTATGTAATAACTTTGCATTCTTGTTTGTATCAGTAAATAATAACGAAAGTTATAGATAAATGTTTGCGTGAAGGTATAGTTCTAGTGTGTTTGTTTGAAGAAAAAAAAACAAATTTTGAACACCAGGAAGGATGTTAACTTACCACCAAGGACTCTGTACAACATACACACAGAAGAGACCAGCAAGTGTATGACCGCAATAGGACTGACGGTATTTCTCAGTGTCGGAGGGTGCGAGTTAGTCTGAGATGCCTCATTACAGTCATTGCACAGAGACTGATCATTATTCTATCACCATTTTTCATTTGGCTTTTCTATTCCTTTCATACATATCAATATGCCAAGACCGACTAAAGGACAACACCAATTGTCATCTGTATTACAACGAACAACATCCACAGTGACAGCAAAACTGACTAATCTAGGAAATACTTCAAACCATAACAGATCCGTATGACAATCCAGATCCAGATCTCCACCACAACGCTCTTCACCAATATTATCATAAATGCATAGTACTCATAAATGTTAAATGTAGGGTTCATCTGTTTCTCATTACGACTTAGCGTTGCCCCTAGGTCAAGATGATTTTCACTCATTTGTCGCCATTGTTGAAAACGTGTTGTGGTGTGCAATGCACTTCGTCTTCATTCTTTCATCCCATCATCGCCTATTCCAGCAAAATATGGTTGTAAGTAAAATACTTATATAATTCCTGATTTAAAGATGAAATAAATAAAGGATAAATAAAATAATTAGACCTCTCTTCGAGCAATTTCCTCTATACTGACATCTTAATATCCCTTCAAATTCCTTCCCTACGGAAAGAACGTAAGCCTTGGGTGGATGCTACTCACACCGATGGCTAGCAAAACGCGAAAAAAGAAATATTAAAGAGGATAGTTTTGAGGACTCAGCTCCGTCATTTTCAACTGTTGGCAAATGGACATCTGAGTTTAAACTATGTCGCGAAAGCCACGAAGAAGACGACCAAAATCAGTCACTACACCAGACATTGTTGATAGAGTTCATGATATGGTATTGAAGGGTCAAGGCAATTCAGGTGAAAGCGTATTTCGCATTTTGACACAGGAATTGTGCCTGAAAAAAATGGCTGCAAGATGAATGCCACTATTGTTAAGACTTGACCAAAAACGACTGAGAAAGCAGCTCTGTAAGGACAATTTAGTCCATTATTTGGGTGACATCAGCGAAGAACAAGGTAAAATACTTCACCAACATATAAAGAATATGGAAAGTAAGCATTAAAATAAATGGTGTTTTTAGTGCAGACGAAAGAAGGACATCCAAATTGTGCGAGCGGATATAATTATACTTATTAGACAGATTTCTTTGACATTCAGAAGAATTTTGAAAGGTCCTTTTCTGCTATTTTTATTCCTTCATATAGTAGTGCATATCGTAATATTTTTGACATTATTAACTTAATTCATTTATCACATATAAGAAAAATAAAATTAAGTCAATTCTGTGATTTTTTAATCAAACAGAAATCATGTTAAATTCAAACATGCACAATTTCAAAACATTCGATCAGTGTTCTTTTAATGTATCGATCTGTTTTAAGGGATACAAAGGAAGACAAGAATGGAGTCTGGCTTTGTTCTTTTATTCAAACAAGGATAATGAATATAATGCAACCACTAAATCCAATTCTCCTACGTATTTCCACTAAAAGCCTTTGCAGCATAGCCCCGCATTTCATGGAACCTCTTACACCAGCTAACGCAATATTATCAGGAGCATCGTGAACTTTGTAATAAGCATTTATATTTACCTAATCCAATGTCCTTTAACAGAAATCCTGTTTTAAACTTTAGGAAAGGGAGCAGCAGCTTTCACCACTGAAACTAAGCTAGAAGAGACTCACACCCACAACACAGGACTGGGAATGATTAGTCTTGGCATTCATCCACTGGGAACTCCCGGCTTTCTACATCAGTAGGCACACCTGTCATGTCAAATTCACTCGTTGTATATTCTGAAAAACAAATAGATGGGGGGAGATAGATAACTGAAATAAATTATAAGTTTTAAAATATTTTTTATAATAGTTTGTCAAACTTATGTTCAGATTTTCCTTAAGAAGTTAATAATGCATTTTACTTGAATTCAAATTGGAAATAAATCTACAAATATAAAACTACATCTACATATTCACTGATTTTCTAGTCTAATTTTCATTCAAGAGTTGACATTCTGTCCACTTCGCTGTTTGCTTTTTCATACTTCAGAAAAGTGTTTAATTCTTCGAAACAAGGATATTATGATAAATTATATTGCCTCAATTTCTTACCTTCAATTAGTAAAATTAATTGCATTATGATTGAAAAACCGTAAATATGTGATCTAGAATGAAAGTGTCTCTAAACCCAAAACTAAGTCGTTCCTTTGTTTCTTGCCTTTATTAACTAATCTCTTTCTAACTTCAGTAAAGGCAGAGAGTTTTCATGTTTGCTCCTTAATTTAATTTTATATAACTATGCAGATTGCTAGAAGTGCAGAATAATGTCGAATTATTAAGTAACCAGGTCAGAGATATCAAGAAACTCTCAGGGAATAAGAGCAGAACTATCAGGGAACTAGGGCAAAGCTATCAGGAAACTATCAGGGAACTAGGGGAAAGCTATCAGGAAACTATCAGGGAACTAGGATAAAAGTTTAGTAAACTTTATTTTTATGTGGGCCAGTCTAGTAACTTTGGACTTTGGTCCGTCATGATTCGCTTTTGGATATTAAAATCCACATCTATGCCCCTCCCGGGACTCAAACCCCGCGCCTTCGAACCGATGGCCTACCGCCCCAGACCGCTCGTCCACCCAGCCGGCGGGGAACTAGGGAAAAGCTATCAGGAAACCATCAGAGAACTAATAGAAAACTTGGGAAAAGCTATCAGGAAACTAGGACAATGCTATCAGGAAACTTGTAGGGAAATAGGCAAAGCTATCAAGAAACTATCAGGGAACTAGGAAAAAGCTATCAGGGAACTATAACAAAGCTATCAGGAAACTAGGAGAAAACTATCAGGAAACTAGGACAAAGCTGTCATGAAACTAGGGAATAATTATCAGGGAAGTAGGACAAAGCTATCAGGAAACTATCAGTGAACTAGGACAATACTATCAGAAAACGATCAGTGAATAAGGGCAGAGCTATCAGGAAACTAGGGCAAAGAAGTTGCGTATAATTGTTAGTAAGAGTTTTGTAGTTACTCATATGATAAAATGTTAGACGCAATCAGCTTGTTAATCACTCGCTAATTACTCCGAAAAACGTTTCTGAATACGGCTAAATGTATTTCTTTAAATTGCATTCATGGACCTTAAAGACAGCTACAATCCATATCCGTCTCATATCTGAGAGATGACGCCCTTTGGCGATTACTCTTCTGGTGAGTCACTTAGCGGCAAAGGCCATTATAAATACGCAGTGAATGGAACGCTCGTAGCAGAATGAGAATAATAAGTGTTATTGAATCCAAAAATATGCTTATCACTCCAAGATTTCTTGGCTAGATTAACCGATGTGGGTTGTCATTGTACATGTGGTCGACAGTTTAAAGGGGAATTCGTATCATTCTGTACAATGTGTTTCACGAAAAATCGAATCGGGGACACACTGACAACAGAAAGACGAGCAAACCCAATCATTCACCAGAAAAATGTCCTTTTATAATGTACTGTACATCAGTATGTAGACAGCGATAGAATCTTAAAATGCTTCCTTCTTCCTTAGAATGAAATCCTAATCGAGTCACGAATATAAGTGTGAAAAGTCCATTTTCAGCGCATCTGAATTTGCTTCCTTGACGTTAAATGTTTTCCTACACGTGGAACAGCAGCATAATGTAATTTTCCCTAGCTTAGTAGAAAACGAGGGATGGACTTCTAGCTAACCCTAGCTACTTTCTTCCTAGGTAAAATTGTCTGTTTTTGTCAGTGGCGTACATATTAATAGGGGTAAGAAGGTAGGTAGGTATTGGAGATGTAGTTTGGAATAAGAGTTGCTCAGGAAGATTCATTGCTGTGTATTTTACCGTCTGTCAGAAAGTTGGCTATCCTTCTAGTGGTAATATATGTGATGGGTAATTGAAGTCTGTGTAATTTGAAAAGAAGGCCGTCAAGCCAGACGGTATCGAAAGCACTGCTCAAATCCATGAATATGGCACTGACTTCTGTTTAATGCACATTGAATGTCGGTAGTTACCCTAAATAATTGATCGGTGGTAGAAATTCCGCTTCTGAATCCTGCTTGATTTGGAGAAAGTTGGTCAGTTTGTTCTAAATATTTTGACATTCTATGGACTAAGATTGTTTCGCAGATTTTTGGAATTGTGTTTGTCAAGGTTATAGGGCGATAATTATCTGAGTTTGAAGAACTTTTGTTAGGTTTAGGAATTAGTATAGTGAATGCCTCTTTCCAATGAATGGGAACAAAACCAGTCTGGGGCGTTGAATTGTAGAGTGCGGTCAGTACAGCGTACTACAAGCAAAAAGTTTGTAACGCCAACTGATATTAAAGGGAGTGGTTATACAATGACAAAAAGTATAATCTTAAGGTTACATTCATAACAGCGCCGTTGTTAGTGAGTCTATGTTGTAGGCGTTGCTTTTCTTTCAGAGACCATTTCTTTCACCATTAAAAGTTTACTCTGAAAAGATGCAAGATTAATAACTACGGAAGTGCTGTCATCTAACAACAAGAAAGAGAACCTCGATTCTCGCATGCGGATATATTAAAAAAAAAGAGAGAGAACTTTTCCCACTGGACTATTAGTATGAGTTCAAATTACCTGCAATTAACATAAATATCTCGTCTAAATCTAATCACTGACAAGTGTTTAACAGCGTATCGCTTTAGTTTCCCTCAGTAAGCAATGGAACGCGTTTCCATAGCAACTTTAAGAGCTCTGAACAAGTTCAAAAATTTCTTTCAGTTTATTTCACTCCGAAAAATTTGCTTTTTTTTCTCTCTTCCAGTTTCAAGGAAAAAATAATATTTCGTCATCCTGAAAGGAAACGATCGTCATCTTCTCTCTTAACGTAGAAAACCTTATCTAAACCGATGTGCTTTAACACAATGGATACTCGGAGAGAATGAAAATGGTCTCCATCTGGTTGTGCAATGGCGTTGAGCAAATAGCACTCAAGCATGATTCCATTGTTTGTCATACAAAAGTAATAGGTACTACAAACATTGTGAACAATTGCAAAACCAAGGACGAAATCTTTATGACTACACAGCTTTTTTTCGGGATCTGAGAGAACACCTGTTCCCTGCATTTTACTCCACTAAAATGTTAGTAACTGCTCGCTGCTGTGAAGCATTTTGCAGATAGGAGAACCGTACAACTGGAAGAATTTGTAAACAAGTGCTAAATGTATTTAATAATTAAAAGTGTGAATATTTCTAAAGTATCAATTATTTCTACTATATTCCGGGGAAACAGGTATAAGCACTAGGGTCAATTTCAACTAGCTTGACACAGCTGTTCTACCAAAGTGCACAACACAAATTTCTGGGCTTCCAAGGACATGCCCAGCGTTCGTTGTAAGTTCCATGTAATGACTCGAACCAAGCTTCTTTTGGTCTTGAAACGTCAAGCCAACAAGCTAAAAACAAGCATGTCGTGTCAAGCAGAAAGGTTGAATTAAGGTTGAATCATGCTTGATTTTTCAAAGGCACGACGTGGCTTGTTTAGGCCAGGGATAATTAAGCTTGAAATTGGGTAGTTAAGTCCAAGTATATTTTATCTAGTAAAAATCAAAGTTATATCAAGCTTGAAACATACTTGTCGTATTACGTCAAGCCTAACAAGGTAAAATCAAGAAAAAATCCATTTTAGTTTTCAATATTTCAAAACAAATAATTTCTAATTACGTTTCAGTAATATTAATAAAATCAGAAATACTGAATTAACTTTCATTTATTGTTACAATTAGCTGAAGTAACTGTCATTATCCAGGGTGAAGATAGAAAACTAATATTTTACATTTGATTATTACTTCGTCCACTACTGGTAGCACTGAGAGTCATAGAGACAAGTAGCCTGCATTCAGAAAATATCTGCGCATTTCCATTTAGCTTCGAAGACGTTTTTCTTCGACGATAGATGTCTCTGAACTCAATATCTTATTTTCTTAAACTTTGATGAATTAAAGCTTGTAATTGGTTCGTACTGTTATATTTAATCTAAGAAGTAATGCTGAACCAATCGCAGAATTTAAGTGTACCAGGATGTTTAAGAAAATAAGCTATTGAAGTCAGACCCACCTACCGATGGTGTAAGGAACTTTTTCAAAGTAAGGAGAAAAATGTGCAGATAATTAATAATGTAGGCTAATAGTTCTATATGGTACTACTAATTCTTCGGTAGTTATATCCTAAGACAGCTTCCATTGGACAATCCCTCCATTTCTCTCTCTCTCTCTCTCTCTCTCTATCTATCTATCTATCTATCTATCTATCTATCTATCTATCTATCTATCTATCTATCTTCCTGTTCTCTTCATATTTCTTCATGTGTACGTAACTCCTTTATTTCTTCTCATTCGTCAACAATCTAAACCTTCTTCATCTTTCAATCTTGCCCTTCTTCTCTGTTAACAGTCGCTTCTTTGGATGTGCTTAATTCAACTTCCCTTTCTTGCTATAGTTTTCATTGAGACTACTCGTCTCATCCTCCTTCATTGCTGACTTTATTCGTCCATTTCATCCTTTTCCACAATCACATTTCATTTTTTTTCAGAAACGTTGCTTCTCTCTTTCTTATTGTTCACACCCCTAAATCGTATAAGTCCACATTCCATACAAAACACTTGTAAAACCTTCTTTTCATTTTGTAACCTGTTGTGGTCAGCCCTTTGTGAATTCTTTTCCAATAGTACTACTACCACTATTTATTTATTTATTTATATATTAAATACATTATTATTCATCCAGATTGAAGGGGCGGGTTACGAGTTCCGTTGGGGGAGGAATTTTTGACTTAGGAACTACTAGTGGTTGAAGTGTCTCGGGAAAAGTCTAGCTGCAATTTTTCCAATGAAACTAGTCCCCTTCTAAATATGATGCTCGATGCTTAAGTCTGGCACTAGCATTATTCACAGTCCCTCTACTGGTCTACTTCTCACCTATTTACTTGCTTTTACTACTACTACTACTACTATTTCACTATTAGAACTACTATAATATATTAGAAAATCGTCATACTTATGATCGCTGTAGTCTTGCCAAATATTATTGTAATTGGTTCATCAATTGTCACGTGTTGCAATAGTACTTTTAATAATCGACTCTTATTGCCATACAGAAAGCGTAGTGTAAAATATTCACCGTAATTCCCTTCTGCCATCATACCAAGTTTAATTAGAGTCGTAGCTTTAATGACGTGACAAGCAAAGAAAAAAATGAGTTTCATTACAATGGAAACGGATATCTGTTTCTAATTTAAATATAGCTCAATTTTTTTAAGACAATGCTCCCTCTCTTTCTAATAATGCTAATACGGTTCGAATCGATTCAAGAGTTTTCACATATTTTCTTATTTCTGATGTGCATCTCTTTGATTGGTTTGAACTTGCTGCAACGTATTGCATACTGTTTTACCTGCTTATCTTTGTAATTATTACTGGAAGACGTTATAGATTTCATCTTTTGATTTTTTTAAATATTTTATTCAATATTTGTAGAATAAAGAAATATTCTCTTTTGAGTTAATCTCAGTTGAGTTCTGGTTTATATTTTTATCCTTGGTTTTTTCTTTGTTTTTTTTATTTAATTGAGGAAGGAGGCTCGACTCACCTTGAATAAATATGTCTTCGGCTTATACTCACCTAAATCAGTTTAAATGTAAAAAAATACTGTAGGGTTTCGTCATACATGTTAAACGATCTCCATTGCCCATTAGAGATTTTGCAGATAAATTAATTTTCATCTATATATTTTCCGAGCATTCAGAGTTGCTGAGTCGGATGACACCTTGCTTCGAGATGACGCACTACTTCTCCCTTCGGTCTTAATGTACGAAATCGAAATGGAATTCATTCATAGATACCGAAGTGAAAAATATTATTTAATATCAAGATATTATGTTAAACCTTGAAGTAAATTAAACCTACAGAGGTTTTTTTGTCTAAAGTGAGTTCCAAGCCTTCAAACCACTCTCTTCAATGCCCCCTAACGGGACATGAACCAGGTTGGTCCTTTCCCATTGCTTTCCGTTCCCTTGAACTTTGAGTTTTATTTATGGCCTTTGAGCATCTCAGGCTCAGGCCAGAATAGGGTAAGGGAAATTATATTACAAAGTAGTCGGCCAGGGCCTAGTCTGTAGGTTCTATCCCGTCATTTGTCTAATGTAGCTGAGGAAAAACTCTGGAATCTATTCCCTTGAGATAAAGTCCTCAGTTCTTATTTCAATGTGCTCAACCACTTTTGCCACTACCAAGAACCGAACCTAGAAGGCTAAGAATAATTCGACGCTGTTATTCAGAGACGTGACATATTCAATATAACTGCAATAAAAGATTAGAGCATGATTTTCTCCTTAACCACCACAGAGAATGAGACCTAAAATTAACCTGGAATTTATACTTATGTTTGTATCCCAAGTAGAGTACAGGTGCACATATCACATAGGATTTATACTCGGCACTAAAACGGATTTTCCACACTGCTCTATCTTGGCTTGACGGTAGTTGGATTGCAGAGCTACACCGCAAATCCCAGCTTTTCGTTTTAAGTTATAATTATTGCCCAAGCCATGTAGGGATTGCTGATTTGGCAAAAGCAATAATTTAGCGAATGTGTGATCGCATTAGAATGGAGAGGTTTCCGTTTCGAATCCTGGTGGTATTAACCTTGCTGGCTTGTTCCCCTTAATAAAGTCACAATTGGAGATTGACGTGATCGTAAAGCAATTAAGTCATGGGTCGACACTTCCCTTATTTTATTTTTCTCTATAATATGGAAGTAAAAACGTGGGTTTGCGTGGTGGCTTACGCGCGTGTTTCTAACGTATCCTAATACGTATGTAGGCCAGCCTCCCTGTAGTGTCATGTTGGTTGCAGGAAGGAACGGGGCTAATGAAGATATTCAGAATATTACGGAATTGTAGGAACAAATACTGTATTTTCGATGTAGTATGCTATGCAGTCACAATATGGAATGAATCCTTCTGTTGCTAACAAACATAACTGTTCTTAACTGCTAGTGACAATAGGCGTCAAGTATCACTCAATAAAAATATTTTTCAAAGTATGGATGTGATAAGTTAATAGAACAGCTTTTTCCAGTTTAAAATGCGTTGTTTTGAGCAAATTTCCTGATATTGTAACACTGATAAGTCACGTATACTTACCTATTTGACCGGAAGTTTCAGCAAATCCTTGATGTGATAAAATAGATGTAATTTTGTTCTCTATTGAAGTTTTAATCTTTTTCTTCTTCCAATAGACACGATTCGAATTTATGGACTCACTTTTTTATTCAATTGATTGTAACTTAATATTTGTACACAAAGAATAGGATTTACTTACTATGCCATATAAGTGTGTATTGCCTACGAAACGATCTGATTTTGTACTTTTTGACACAAATTAAATAGAAATTTATTTAGTTGATTCTCTATTAACGTCAAGTATCAAGTCATAACCATTCGATTCCTGTGTATTACGTATTTCTAATTTTAGGACTATTTTTTTCTTATGATATCTAAATACAATTTAGTAAGTCAGTTATATTGTTATTTTCTTTTGAAAATAACTAACCGAAATAAGTTTTCAGTTCCATATTGAAATCATTTCTCACTTCTTTTTAAGGATATTTCTTCTACACGGAATTAAACAGTTTTAACAGTGAGATAAACCTGATTCAGTTTCACATAAGCTATGTATAATTTTTTTGAAAAAAATAAAAGTTTCCTATTTTAATTAAAGAAGCTGAGAATGAGATCTGTTGAACAACGGGAGTGAAGAAAAATACATTCACTGTCTCTTTTTCATTTCGTCTTGTAGTTTAATTATATGTCATCTCAAGGACATTTTTAATCCTTATGTCTCTGTTTTAAACAAAAGGTCGGAGAAAACTGCCTCTAAAAGTGAAGAAACAATCTTACAAATTAAGATTATGTTAATTCAGTAGAATATGCAGAATTTTCCTGTTCATTAAATTAACAGTTGTATAGAGTGTATTACACTATTAACGTCTCATGCTAATGCAACGAAATTGCATTATTTGTAACAAATTATTTGCAGTTCATCCTTGGACCCATGAAGTTCTTTTAGACAATCTGAACGTTAATTTAATTCCGATATAATGCTTAGAGAAGCATTTCATAATATGTAAGTAACATTTGAGTCTAATCTTCAACATAGATGAAAATAAATTGATATTCTTTAATGCTTCATGTATAGAGAATTTTTAATGGCTAGTAGAATAATTTGAAGGTACAATTGGGAACCTAAGATCTAGGATATAATATATATGCTAGAAGTATTAAGATAAGATTTATTGATCTTTATGAATAAGACAGTACAAATTCTAAGTGGCTCTGAGAAGAGATATACGCGATATGTATATATAACTGTCCAGATTTCGATTCGATAGATAAGTCAGATCTAAATGGGCCGTTACAAGTTCTAAAGTGGGACTGGAACTACTTCGATGTTTAATTGTGCGACACAGTAAGGACGCACTACGGTATTCCTTATTTACATCTGGTAAACTTTATTCCTATAGAATTATTAACAGGACGTTTTGTGCAACTTGATAAAAAGGAAAGTATGCAAAATTTCATTTTAGTCTAATAATAGGAATAGGTACCCCAAAACACTTCAAAGTATAAAGCTCTCTGCTACGCTAAATATTTTAACGTTTAAAGTATAATTTGCCAGATAGTACGGTAAACTCCTACCTCATTTGCGCAAATATAAAATACTTTCCTTAGAAAGAACAAAACAATTAAAACTTTCCAAATTGAATAAGTAAAATGTTTTTTTGACTTACTTTTTTAAATGACACTTTTTTTAGTAAATGAGTTGCATACTTCAGTATTTGCAATGTATATTTTGATCTTTCGGAGAAAAATGTAAGCTCTTACATGCGTCTTTTTGCTTGGATACCAGTACGTTATTTGTTCTAAGAGAAACTTGCAATCATGAAGCGCAGGCAGTTTGCTTTGCTTTCAGAATAAAATTACCATACATTTTTCTTTAGAAGTAGCACAAACTGAGAGGTTTTCATAGGAAAATTTTTACATGTGAAATTAAAGGCCACCTTTGTGCCCAGCTCACTATGTGAAATCATTAATCATCTATTTGACCATTCTATCTCGCATCTTTTAGAATGATTTGGCACAAACCCCATTATCTTTCTCTCCTGGCAACAAATATTATAAGAGGGACTATTGTCGTTGAGGTCAAGCCCCAAACTTGGTAATGACTTCATACCTATGAGTCCTTAAATATCGCGCAATCTGCTCAAAATATTTCTGTTATATGCTCATGTGAAGTAATGTGCTTTGACAGATAACTTTGACAGACTCTATGCTGAAATATTCAGAAGAATGTTACTAGAATTGGTTGTTTACCCGTTATTTTTTTCATTTGACAATGCTGGTTGCGAATGATCTTTTTCCGAGTCCCAATTAAAATACAATTGTCGTCGTTGTCACCAAATAATACAGACAAAAAAGGTCTATCATTACTAATTGTAGTTCAGAAATTCGATTCACGAAGTATGACAGAACATCTTGAAATTACTGGAGTCTTCAAGGGGGAAAAATTGTCAGCGAAAGACATTATTGCTGCATCATGACAGCTTGTCTCTGCTATACAAAATATATATGTAGGATGATTTTCCCTGGTTACGTGCAATAAAAGCATGTGAAGCAGAATATGTATAGGACATATTATGTCAGATAATTTCGAGATTCTCAGTGGAGAGGGTGGTGCTTCATCTCCGCTACTATTCAACTTTACATTAGAATATGCGATTCTCAATATAGAAAAGAACAAAAAGGCACTAATATTGAATGAACTTAACCGTATCTTTGTTTATGCGGATGACGTAGATTTGGTAGGGGAGGATATAGATGCATTAAAAAATTACAACGATGCACTAATAGAAATTTATGGGGAGATAGATATGAACGTCAATAAAACATGACATATGATAAAGAAACCAATCGCGGAGGAAGATGGAGATCTTAATAATTAATAAGGAGATCAGAAAGAAATGAAACAAGTTTAAATACTTGCGAAGCACATTCAACAAGGCAAAAACAAGATACGAAAGAAATAAAGTCGCTTGTAGTATCGAGCAACGTATTAATATTTATTCCAGAAGCTTCTAGCCTCGCGATTAATATCAAGAAAGGCTGAAATTGAAACGGCTAATCTGCAGATAATACTTCATGATCGCGACACTTGAAGTATGATTTTGGCAGACGAAAGTAAATTCCGAATGTGGCGGAACGGGGCAAGATAACTGGATAATAGAGGAGACTGCATAATGCAGAACTGTATAGACTGTACGATTAACCCTATATTATAAGAAGAATTAAATCACTGTGGATATATAGCTCAGATAGGGGAAAAGGGAAGATTATATTCCATCGGGCGTGGAAAGCCAGAGGGAAGGAAGCCGTTGAGAAGAGCGAGATGTTGTTCGGAGAGTATTAGAAGAGATCTTCGATACGTTGATGTTTATCATGAAAACTGGTCAGGATAGAATCCACATTTGTTACTGTGGCGATAAACTTCTGTGTTCCTGAAGTGATAGGGTTAGTTAACTTTCCCTGGTTAATCTGGCAATATGATGCTTAAGCCATGTGTTTTTGATTTTGTCTAGCGTAAATAAAGAATTTAAGACTAGAGAGAATACTAAATTGTATGATGCTTCAATTATAATAATGGATGATAGTGTCGGAGCCAGGCTTGATTGTGCACTGGCTTGACTAGAAGTCCCTTCTTGCGGCCCTGGGATTTTTTACTACATAGAGTCTTTATATTTGAGCCTTCGTCCAAATCTACAGTCAGTGCAGGTTGTTCTTAACGAAGAGTAATGAAACTGAAGGAAGAATAAAAATATTAAAATCAAGAACTCCACCAATAGTAGCCAACTTCTTTCTATACGAGTGCCAATATATGACGAGTGGTAGCGTCACGGCCCGCACGATTTTAGACAGAGCTTAAAGAAAAACAAATGGTGATTTTCAAGGCAAAAGTTCTATGTTCTGAGTTTGTGGAAAAGTTCTACATATTTTGGTGTATATATGGAGCGAGCAACTCAAAATTAAACTCGCGTAGTACTGTGAACAATCGCCATTGCAATCGATGGTGGGAAAAGGACGATTTACACGTTCTTGATTGAGACATGGTGCATGTTTCCTTTCTCTGTCTCGAACTTCCTATGCGCGTGTGTCTGTGTGTTACTTTCTTCGCGTTCGGTTCGTTTCCATCACAAATCAACAAGTAAGAACGAAGACGCACACTCCCTTTCCTTAAATCCTTTTGTTTTCACACATGTCACGTTTTTGTGTTAACTCTGAAACGGACCAAAAGAGACATTAGTCAATGAATAAAAGAGCGGACAAAATGTTCTACTCTATCGTTAGGGAGTGGCGCTGACACATAAGTATCTCTTCTCCAGAGTCCTCTGTTGTTCTCATCTGAAGCCCAACCAGAGCTTTGTCATCAAAAGTAACACGTTCCTGGAATGAAAATAAAAAGGGAGAAAATTAGAAAAAAAGATGAAAAGAAGTAAAGCGCAATACAAGGGAAGACAAAAATATCACACGGCTCACATTGCTTAGCGCTAGATGTAACATTCAATCCCCCCTTTTTATTTTGGTGTTGCAAAATGAAAGTTAAAGTTGAAGGATGTTTTCTATTTAAAAAACGAAAACACTACAGGCAAAACGTCGTTAAGGTAAATACATATTGTTATTCTATCATTCTTTTTGCTCAAACGTCACTGAAATAGTCGCAAATATGGGGAGGGGATTGTTCATATCAAAACTAAAAGATATTTCGAAAGACTAGCAGTTTTGGAGCTTTAGACGCTCAAGATAATCACGATAACTTTATAAATAGCGTAATATGTTCATAACTAATCATATTAGACTTGTTGGCGCCGAAAGAGGCGCCAAATAAAAGACGACAAAAGAGGTCTAACATCGAATGGTTGACATTTGAACCAACTGTTCGTATACGCAGATGATGTAATTTAATAAGTGACGATATAAATGCGCTACAAAGCAGCACCGATGTCTTAGCTTTGAATGAGATAGGTTTAGAGGTGAGACAGACGTAGAGAAAACGAAACACATGATAACAAGCCGAAACAATAAGAATGAAAGAAATGGATGCATCACAATTAAGAATGAGATCATAGAGAAAGTAAAGAAATTCAGATAATTGGGAGCATATGTAACAAATGTATATGCTATGTATCTCAAATTTAATATTTCGTCAACTAAAATTAATTAAATTTATTTATGGATTTAAGGCATCTATGGCTCAGGCTGGAATAGAGAATGATGGAACTAAGTCGTCATGAGAATAATTTCAAGGCACCATTCTTGTATTTGGGTAATGAATAAGGAAATAGCCCTGGAAAAAACTCTGTCAGAATGGGACACCGATGGGTTTGTTCCAAGGACCTTTAGATTCCTAAGCCAGATCTCTATCAACTCTTTCTTAAAATATTTTTAACTGGTCAACTTATATTCTCTGTTTCTACTGTGATCCATAAATAAGTTAAAAACATACACTCAAAAACATCTATGTCCTGATACGTCCCCGAATACCCCCACATGACTTTATTTTGTATAATAGAGATTATCACTAATGAGGCACTTATATGTATTCCTACTCTCCGGCTATGGGCGTAGGATTTGGGTTTAACCTGACAGGTAAGATAGGATTAGTACGAACTGATCAACCCAGGGTACACATAAATATTTTCTACAGTGTATATATATATATCCGAACAAAAAACACCAGAGGTGCAAAAAATGGAACCAAGTTCATTAGCCCTAAAAAGGTGTGAAATGGGAGACGGATGAGCCAAGTTCTTTGGTGACAGCATGTAACAGGAACAAAGGAACTTGGCGCGAGCTGGCAACAGCCTTAGGGTTGGTGGCGGTAGACGTAGTGGGTTTTAGGATCCCCACCACCCTTATAGCTTGAGGATCATGAACCTTCCTACCTCGCCCCAAGTTCCTTTGTTCCTGTTACATGCTGTCACCAAGGAACTTGGCTCATCCGTCTCCCATTTCACACCTTTTTAAGGCTAAAGAACTTGGCTACATTTTTTGCACCTCTGGTGTTTTTGTTCGGATTTCACAGCTTTTTGTACGTGTATAATATATATACTCGCTCGCTCGGTCTCGTTTAGGTCCTCGCCCCCCGTAGCTGGCTGCGCTCCCAACTTCAAGTTTTTGGGTACTTACGCCCCTTTATCGTAACCACTCTCCAGGACACTGTGCTTCCATGTTGCAGATTTTTTCCCATACCCACCACCCGTGGGAATGAGATATTTATTGAAACATAGGGAAGCTTTGCCATATTTATTGTAACCTACTTGTGATGATACAGCAAATTTGCTTCCTGCTGGCGGCCCTAAAATCCACCACCACCAACCCTAAGGCTCGAACATCACCTGATGTTTTGCTCGGATTTCACAGCTTTTTATACGTGTATATATATACTGGGTTCGCCTCGCTGGGTGTGCTGCCCCAGAATTCCGTGTGCGCCCCAACTTCAAATTTTTAGGGCTACGCCCCCTTTATTGTGATCAGACTTTCTGGGGACAGCGCCCCATGCTGTGCAGACCTTTTCCCATATCGCCTCGGGGGCTGCACGCTCATAGCGGTGGTTTGATCCATTTATTGAAACATTTTCGTGATGGTACACCTTCATACCAAATTTCGTTTCTCTAGCTTCAGTGGTTTGGAAAATGGTATTTGGGCGGCTATGTTGAATTAAAGAAAGCGATTTTTAAAAAGTTTTCTTACATTGCCGTTACCTACTTGTGATGGTACACCTTCATACCAAATTTCGTTTCTATAGCTCGAATGGTGTGGAAAAAGTTTTTGTGCGGCCATTTTGATCCAAGTTAACAACTTTTTCAAAAATGTAAATTATTCCTAAACTACTCTTGTTAATACACCTTTATGCCAAATTTCATATCCCTAGTTCAAACGTTCTGGAAAATGGATTATGAAGTCAGCCACTTTGGATTCAAAATGATGTCTTTGCAGATATTTTGTAATCTACTAGTGATGATATACCGTCATACTTCGAAATTTCATATTTCAATTTTTAACATCTTTTTTCTTACAGAACCTCAAAATCGCTGATTTCGCAATAAACTCTTGTTCCTGTATAGCATGCTGACGTTTTGTGACACGCGGAACTCGGCTGCATGCACTGCCGTACGTGTTGATACTCCCCTCGATTCGCTCGCGTCGCTGCGCCAAGAATCCCACGGCAGGCCTCGCATCGAACTTGAGGAGTTTGGAGGAACTGCGTTTTTTTATCACAACCAGAATCTGCAGTGCACTGCGCCACATGATGCAGATATTCCCTCATACTTCCACATTCTAACTGTATAACATGCTCCTGGCAGTGCTAACGTTTGTGACGAGTAAAACTTGGTGGGACACGCAGGAGTATTGGAAGTTGGCGCGAGGAACTAGGTTCATCCATATTCCATTTCACCACTTTTTAAGGTTGAAGGAGTTGACTTGACAGTTTGCACCCCTGGTGCTTTTGCTCGTATTTCGCAGCTTTTTACACTTGTGTAATGTATATACTCGCTTCGCCTCATTGGGGCGCTGCCCCCAGAATTCCAAGATGGCCTCGCTGGGGCGCACCCCTTTATCGCAATCAGGCTCCCGCTGGGAACTGTACCCTAGTAGGAGAGACGAGCAGAATTTATTCTAACCTACTCGTAATGTAACCTTCATACCAAATTTCGTTTCTCTAGCTTCAGTCGTTATAAAGTAGGGCTTAGGAGGGCATTTTGGATAAAAGATGGACACATTTTTAACGTTTTCTTATATTTTCGTGACATACTCGTGATGATACACTGTCATACCAAATTTCATTTCTCTATCTCGAACGATATGAAAAATGGTATTTCAGCTGCCATTTTGAATCAAAGATGGTAATTTTTTAAAACGTTATTATGTTTTCCTAAACTACTCTTGATAATACATCATTATGCCAAATTTCGTATCTCTGGCTCAAGCAGTTGGAAAATGGATTTATGACGCCCGCCATTTTGGATCCAAGATGGCGTCTTTAGAGATATTTTGTAATATTTTCATAATCTACTAATAATGTTGTACTGTCAAACTAAATTTAATTATTCTAGCGGCAGCCGTTTTTAGGCTGTGTCTTCTTTAAAATTTTAGGGTTGGTGGCCATTTTGAATCCAAAATGGCGAATTTTTCAAATTTTTAAAAAGTTTTCTAAATTTGCTATCAATGATGTAGTTTCATACCAAATTTCACTGTTCTATCTTTAGTCGTTTAGGCTGTCTATTCTTTGAAATTTTAGGTTTGGCGGCCATTTTGAATCCAAGATGGCGACCTTTTCAAAATGCCGGAATTTTTCCTTTACCTACTTACCTTCATACCAAATGTCATGTTTCTTGCTTACTCCAAACACCCTAAACAATATGATGAGTGAGTGAGTGAGTGTCAGTTAGCCTAAAATGTGCAATTTCAGGGGTCCACAACTAGAACATAGTTTGAGATACGAATATGAAATTTTGTACATCTGCACATATTTACCATATCTCCTTAACGGCAAAAGCTCATATTCCTATCTTTAACATCTTTTTTTCTTACGGGGCCCCCAAATCGTCGATTTTGCCATAAACTCTTGTTCCTGTATAACATGCTTCTGGCAGTGCTGACGTTTTCTGACGTGAAGAACTTGGCTCAAGCACTGCCGTGCATGTTGATTATATATATATATATATATATATATATATATATATATATATATATATACGTGGTCCGCCGTCGTACCTGAAGGAGACAGAGGGATGCATGTAAAGGACAGTGTAAGCAAAGGGGGAAACAAGACACACAAATAAAGCAAACAAAAGTTTCTCTTTAGCACCTTTATTTGGAGCTCCTTCCCCTTCGGGAGTCCAGAATGAACTAACTACTACATACAACTCGTACTATTATATAGGTACACAGACATTACAGGTAAACTAGACTCATTTCCGAAGAGGTTTTACATATTTCGGGAAAGTATTCACTATTATATTTTTTAAATCTTTGGTATATATTTCTTATTATTTAGAATGTCTTTGGTCGATATAGTATGGTTCAAAAGTATTTATTCGAAATAATGTATAGTAAACAAATTTAGATATCTTAAAGATTTGTATATGGAAGCTTCATTTGATAATTTCATAGGTACATCAAATACTACAAATTCCAAAACAATTATTTTAATTAAACAGTTTGAAAGGTCATATATGTCTCGTACTGGAATACTGGCATCTCGCAGGATGCAAGGTGACGTTACAGCCCAGGGTGGGATTCGAACCCTTAACCCTGAAGACTTGTGCATAGCGCCTCATCCCGCTCAAAATCCTTATTGAGTTAAGCCCAAGATGTGTAAAGTAGGAGGTAGTTTTGTATTATTTTTCTACCTGTTGTATATAAATATGAGTAAGTTTACTGTGTATGTTGTCATTGTAATTTTATAAATGTAATGTTTTTATTTGAATTTCCTACCTGTTGTATACAATTGCAAGAGTAATTGTACATATGTAGGCTATATATGTAAGGGGTGGAGGCCAATTGGGATTTCCTGATCTTGATCTGGTCAAAAACCCTGATGGAACTGATATAAAACCTGTATTCAAACCTTATACATTTGGTGCGGAGTACTTCGGTGAATCTCGGAGGGCTCTATTTAGTCAAATCAACTCTCCTCACCTCCTTGTTGATGCAAAAGAGAGAGTGATGTGCACCGAGCGGCCGTAGCTCAGTTCGTAGAGCGTTGGCTTCACTTTTTGGAGGTCCTGTGTTCGACATCAGCAGTCGATCATCCTGACTAAATTATCCTGGAGATTTCCCTGTCATCATGAAAATGCCGGGATGGTACCTTTACCTCAGGCCCTGGCCGACTCCTTTCCTCTTTCCTCTCTTTGCCTGAGCAATAGACGCCTAAAGTCCATTAATAAATTCAATTCAAAAGGGTGGCGTGCGGAAAGCAACAGCAAGCTATGGCACTTGATTATATCTTCTACCTTTGTTTGTGCGCGAATCCATTCATTTGTCTTTCTGTTTCTCCTAGTTATTCCTAGTATGCATCTCTCCATTGCTCTTTGTGTGACTCTCAATCTTTGAGTCGTTTCGGCATTCAATGTCCAAGTTTCACAACCGTACATCATTACAGGTAAGACACATTGATTATAAACTTTACGCTTCAGACACATTGGTAGTTTGCTTTTGAAAATAAAGTGTACTCTTCCAAAGGAATTCCACGTCATTTTACAAGTCATACAGTATAGCAATGTATGTACTACTTGTACTAAAATTTGAACAACAAAATGTTGGCAAAGTGATAGTTTCATAATATTTTTTTTTTCAAACATTGCAGGTCGATGAAACGTAATCAAATGAATATAGATACATAAATAGACAGACAGGTAGATAAATAGATTTTTGAAACAAAGAACATTGTGTTGTATTCTCGAACTAGATATAATCGCGTTGCGCGTCCAAATACACTGTCAACTCGAGTATACTGTCTTCCACTCGTGGAACGGAGAAACAGACCTGTGAAAACGGAAGTTTTCCAGATATTTCCATGAAAATTTCCTCAGTTGCCCACAAAACTCTGAAGTTTTGACATTGTGAAATAAATTTTCTTGATCTAAATTGTAAGTTCCTTTTTTTGGAAAGGGGGGGGGTTAAACTCAACTGTGAACCTCGCTTATGGGGAAATTAATGTTAATTCACAGGACCACTTTTCCTTGTCTATTTTTTTTAATTACCAAAAAATTAAATCAAACGGGAATTTCTGTTTATAAAATGTTGTAGATCGAGATCAAGAGATGTTACAATACTTTATAGGCATAAATCACCGTCAGACTTAATTTCTTGTTAAGGAAAAGTGGTTGTCTGAATTAACATTGATTTTCCTATACGCGAGGTTCACTTTGAGTTTGAACCACCAAAACCAGGCTTAAAATTAAGTTTAGGAAGTTTATTTTCACACTGTTAGAACTTCAGTAGTTTGTGAGCAAATGTAGAAAATTTTGTGGAAATATCTTGAAAACTTTCGTTTTTACAGATCTGTTTCTTAGTTACACGAATTAAAAAACACTTTGTACATGTGAGAAGGGAGAAGGCGAGGACTTCAAATACGTCATCACAGTCGTGCGGAGGGGAAGGGAAGACTCATGCGAGACCACCTCCATACTTTACCCATCTTGAGTTAAGCCTGCTAGAGAACTGGAACGTGTGTGCCTTTTTTAGTGGCAATGCCAACTCCTCGAACGTAACCACTTCGCCAGGAGAAATAAAAAAAGTACCAACTGAACTACACTCGCGTGGTTAAAACTTTACAATCTAGACCAGCTTTAAATTCTGCGACATTTATTTGTAATTTTTAAAATAAGAAAACTGATAAGTGAATTTTCTCTTCACAATGTTTCATAGAAATTAACAAGAGACAAAAAACCACATATGAAACGAAAGCTGTCAGAATTCTTTATTTCAATCGCCCTTACTTTCTGCACAAATAAAAGAATAAAAATGGACATCAAGACCTACCTTTTACGTCTAACTTAAAGAGTAACACCAATGCATCTCCAAAAATAAGATACCTCAATCGTTTTGGAAATATACTTAAGATATGGATATGGTGAGCTTTAATTATTGTACATCAGGAGCATTAATGTCTTCTGAAAAGGAACGTCACCAGTTTTTAGCGCTAGCATTGCAATGTGCAGTTCAATGGGTGGTCAATAAATGTTGCCTATTTTTTCTTTTTGTTACCAATAAGAAACTATAGAGGCGCTAGCATCACATGAATAGGCACGCTATAACGTAAAACCTCCTATTGAGGTTTTGAGACATCCAGCGTCCACCCACTCATCGACATACGGCTTGAGAATGATTCCCTGACCTTGAACTAGAAATCCTGAATAGCCAAAAAGCCTAAAAACATAAAAAAATATACAAATAGAATTCTATTCTCTGAACCAATGATGACGAATGAGAGAACGCCGATAGCCTGTTACTGTGAGCTTACAACCTATATGATAAGTAGCAGCGGTTAGGCATTTCAATTATAAATTTCACCTTTTGGAAATTTTAATTTTATTTCAAAAACTAGGTATTTGCTGGATAATAATAACATATGAACATACAAAACAAAAGAGTAAAAAATATAAGTAATGAGCAAGTTCTCAAGTAACGTTCCATGTGGTCTAACATTTTCAAAAATAGCTCTACTCCAATGGAATCAAAATGTTACGTAATACATGAATATGTTAAACACAAATACATTCTTATATTCTATAAAACCTGTATTACAACCAGACATCAAGGAGAAAGCTGTTTCAGAGTAGCGTGACTGAGGCTTTCCATTGCTGTCACACTAGGATACTCAAAATGGCCGCTAACCAGGTAACTAAATTTCGACAAGGAAGATCTAATAAAATCACAACTCCCAAACTTAACTCCAAAACATGGCGTTTTCCTCCGCGGGCACTTATAACGCAATTATACTTCACTCTTAAATGCTCAGCCGTCAACTTGCACAAATATATTATAAAAATCGAAATAACGGAATCACATAGTGATCCAACACAACTCACACCTACCGAAGTTGAACACGATCTGATGTTGAAACCAACATCAAATCACGTCCATGATTAGAAAAACAAAACAACCAATCACAATTCAGAATACAGACAATCCATAATACACATAAGCAGTGTTGCCCCCGAACAAAACTTAAAACTCAATATCAGGGAAAATAACACTAACCCATAGTTCATATCATTACAAACTACTCCTCTCCCGGAAATATAAATCACAGATTTATGTTCTAAACTAAAACATATCCATTAGACATTATTTCAATTCACAACATGATAATACAGCTCCACATAACCAATGAGAAATAAGCATAAGCACTCAAGAAATTCAAAATATACAAATACTAACACACGGAAATCATATTTCAAGACCAAATCTAAAAATATAAAAACATCGGAAATATCTATCTAATATATATGCAATCAATAAAGGAAACAATATATCATACCCAATAATTATATCATTTTACAGCATGTTAATTTCAATGACAAAATAATATATAATATCTGTACACCAGATCATATATAAGTCGATGTTATTTTAGAAACTCATATCAAAGACATTCATAAATATTTATACTCCGGAGTAAGGGAAGAACATATAACACATAGGGGAAATGGAACAATTAATGACAACATAAGGCGATTGATTTTGTTACTTATAAAAATGTGATGAAATGATGTTCCAGACGTGACCGGAAAATCACAATGACGAAACAGGTCTATATCAACAAAACAAGAGTAGGGGTAAAGAAGTAAGGAAGGAATTCGAATCCAAAATCGGGATAGCTAATCTCTTCGTGGACAATATCTTTTTACCAAGGTGACATTAGTCACTACCTCTTTACCTTCATCGTTCTTGTACAAGAACGACCTTGTATGATATATCGCTTGGCGCATCCCACTTCCAAGCGATTACTTCATACTCTTCATGTATATAATTCACATGCATCTTTTCGCTGTTAATTTGATATAGCTAAAATCAAGTAACACTCATATCTGACATAAAAAATAAGGAAATTTTCATATTGTTAACTTTTGTAAAGTGTTATTTAGAGCAGACGAAAAGCTATAATGTATCAAGGGAAATGTCTTGGCTTCATTTTAGCAATCATTAACAAGATCGTCAATAGACATTTTTTTTTAACCTCTTTACGCTCCACAGCCAAATCATCAACGAGGCAAGTCGATCATCGGACATTGATGACCGATGGTAGTTTTTCAGTCTATTTAGATCAGAAAAGAAATAATTCGTTAGAGGCAGTGGGGATTGTCAATGTTTCCCAATAACAAGATAAGAATAAATAGCCGATTAAAGCAGCCTTTTGTCATAGAGTAAATAACAACATAGACTAAAAGCTCCTACCTATTTTCGTCTGCAATAAAATTAATAGTTTTTTGCTTAAGAGGACGTGATGTTGAACCTTGCCGTTAGGTGGTTCTGGGGGGCCATCGACTGAAACTAGTTATGAAGCTACCTAACGGCATGGTTCAAAATTACGTACTTCTTAACGCAGGCGAAAATAGGTAGGCGGTATAAGCCTGTGTTATTATTTAGTCTATGCTTTTATTCTGTGAATTGAACTCAGTGTCTTGAGGTGGACACCACTAAACAATACGGATTCAAGCCCGGCTAGAGACAGAAATTTTACATCCGCTGACACTGAGGCAGACTGGTAGAAGGAAGAGACTCAGTAAATAAGTTCTCAGAGAAATAGAAAAAATAAACAGCTTAGAGCCTTGTTGTGAATAACAGAATCTCCACAAGAACTCAACCAACTAACTGATGACAATTTCCATATCATCACAGAGAAAATAAACATTCTCTTATAATGATGTGATCCCACAATTTCAATAAAAATTGGATCTGCATATCAAAATATGCAAACAAAAAACTATTTCTACATTAAACCCACAAAAACTGGGGAAACCAGAGGAAAGACAATAGCCCTGGACTTCCTCTGAACAAAACAAACTTTTCAGCTCTCACGGAGAGGAAAGACAAAACTTATAATTTTATTAAGACCTCCCACCGATTGAGGCGCAGCTCATCCATACTGTAACCACCCAAAATGGGTCTCGTAAGGGCGGTGGTTACAATGTGAAACCACTTATTTTTTACTGATTAAGGCCAGCATGCCTTTTCAGGAAAACCAGGACTTGTTGTTAGACAAACGAAATTCAACTTTCAAAACACGTCATAGCCCACACTGGCTCACCTTCGGAAGTGAAATGATCTCAAACATAAACAAAAACTAGAATTTTAAACTCCCTTACAAATGTATATAAATAGAACGCTCTAATCTGACCTACCTGGTAATTCTGAAACCGCAACATATATTGCTTAGGCGCCCTCAAATATGAAACAAAGACTGCCCACCAATATACCGTATATATACATCCAGCCCAATCAATATACAGAGTAGCCGATTTATCTGAAAACACTGAAATATCGCAAAGCACTGAAAGAAAATACCAAAGGTATGCAGTGGAACATGTACCGACAGAGGGGGCACAACCTACCATGTGCAATCGAGTGATATCACATGCACAGTGTTGCCACCTCAACACAAACTTTCTTTTTCAAATGGGATGAAGATTCTATATTCTCGGAGGTGATAGTATGAGTCATGATGAATATGTTTATATGAACATGGATCGAATTCTGCTTCGTTTTGAAGATACAGTGATTCCAACTTGGAACCAAAAATCAACGTCTAACATGCGAAGAAAATGAATAATTCTCAATAAATCAGAAACGACTCATTGAATGAAAATTTCGTTTGCAGTAATTTTTATTTAACAACATGGTGGATATCAGGATTGAAAATACGATGTCACCAGGTTGTCAGTGATGACAACCCGGTATAGCGTTTATTTTTAAGACACTACGTTGTATTATCAGCAATTTGGCATCCTCTCTAATGATGATAAACAACATATGTAAAGCACGCATCGCAGTGTTGCAAACTGTGGATGAAATATGCTATGGAAATACGTAGTTCGTATAAGATAGCAAAACCTTTGTCTTATCCACAGTTTGCAACACTGCGGTCTGTGCTTTATGTATGTTGTTTAACATCATTAGAGCATGTCAAATAGCTAATAATATAACGTAGTGTCATTTGAAAATTTTAAACGCTTTACTGGGTTGGCAACACTGAAAACCTGGTGACAACGTGTTTTACATCCTGATATCCACCATGTTGTTACATGCAAAGTACTGCAAACAAAATTTTCATTCAGTGAGTCGTTTCTGGTTTATTGGGAATTATTCCTTTTTTCCCATTTTTTTTTTTGCGTTGATTTTGGGTTCCAAGTTGGAATCACTGTATCTCCAAATCAAAGCGAAATTCGATCCATGTGCATATGAACTTTTTGTTTATGATGATTCATACTATCATCTTCGAAAGTATGGAACTTTAATCTCATTTGAAAAAAATATATAAGTTTGTGTTCATGTGGCAACACTCGATTGCACATGAAAGGTTGTGCCCCCTCTGTCGGTACATGTTCCACTGCACACTTTTTGTATTTTCTTTCAATGCTTTGCGATATTTCAGTGTTTTCAGATAAATCGGGCACCCTGTATATACTGTACATCCAAGGAGAAATATAAAAACGGATAGGGTTAAAATTGACCCAAAAGGACCAACCGCTTAGGCAGTACACTGCCAATATTGTTAAAACAAAATGACTACTTGCTATACTTAGCACAAAAACTGACAATACTCCGAACAAAAAGAATAGCTATTACAAAAAATAAGCAAGGTTTACCCGTTAGATGACGCAAGTTGTAATGCCATCTGGCAATTATGCAAACCACACTCGGTAAAATCCCAAGCCAAACGACTCAGAAATGCCTAGGGAAAAAAAGTACACACAAAAAGAGGCTTACTAAATACTAGTGCTCATATTATACCGGTAATAATTCTCAAAAACACATTCTGAAAAACAGGGGCGGACTGGGTATATTAGGGCCTAGGCCGCGGTTACCAAGGAAGGCCCTCAGATTATTACACCGTATATAATTACAATTATAATGATGAAAAGCAATAAAATTGATGCACTGCATCACGTGACACCGGGAAATATTCAAGGTCCGTCAGTAACTTTGTAGAACTTTATACAGGTTATCTCCACCCACACAATGTAAACAAATGACGTCATTGTAGTCTCAGTGAAATTTTTCTATCAATCTTGGAGTGTTCGATCCAAGTACGACCTTTGTTTGCCTAAACGTTGAAATATTCCCTCTTGTGTCAGCCTTCAAACATTGATCGAACACTCCAAGATCGATAGAAAAACTTGACTGAGACTACAAGGACGTCATTTCTTGACATTGTTTGAGGTAGCCTGTATAAAGTTCTACAAATGTTGCTGATGTACCTTGGATGTTTTTACCGGCACCACGTGGTCAAAACACCTCTGTGACGTAACGCGAATCAACCTCATACAGTAGACGCAAAAATAATAACTTGGCCGCTTAGGAAGAGGCATTGCTCACTGCAGGGCTACGTCTATTCTGAGCAGGCCCTACTCTAAAACGTCGTGCATTGTCTTCTGATTAGCAATCACATTTTGCGTCTACTGTAGTATTTACCTACACCATTATTTTCAATCTCATACTTCATTGGCATTATCGCCTACTGGACGTGATTGTGATATAGCACTTTTATTCCAGAGCTGGATAGAATTATGGTATTTATGGTGGCGAAAAAATTCCATGTCAACACTGTAGCCTAAGCTCCAGCGGATGATTCCAAAAACGAAGCATGTTTTCTGTTCTAAATGACCTTGATATTTGGACTAGGCAAAAGTAAACGCATTTTTAAAAATGCGCTGTGTTTTCATTTTTGAGTTATCAAATATAGACCTACAAGATTTGTTAACATCCATAAAGGACCCATCAGTCTATGGTTAAATATGGGCCCAGCTACAAACCAGGCCCCAGTCTTCATCGATGAAAGGGCCCCAACTGCCCAACGTAATGAAAAAGGGCCCAGGGCCCCAACTGCCCAACATAATGAAAAAAGGGCCCAGGGCCCCAACTGCTCAATGTAATGAAAGAAGGGCCCCAACTGCACAATATAATGAAAGAAGGGCCCAAGGCCCCAGGCACAAACTGAATCATAGTTTCCAATAATAAAAGACCATAGTGAAAGATGGGCCTAGCCACAAATCCAGTAATAAAAGGGCCCTATTGAAAACGTTAACTTACTTATGGAAGGTGTGTGTTGGCAGCATAATAATCAGTGATCTACCGAATTATTTAGCTTTCTTCTGTTTTAACTTTTCTCTCTTTCTCTTTCTTTCTTTATTGTTTTCATTATTTTCTTCCTGAGAGGGCCTAGGCCGCGATTGCGGCCTAGCGGCGCTGGCCAGTCCGCCCCTGCTGAAAAAGCACGCTGCTGTGGTTTACGGTGCTGCTTACTACACGCACTCAAACGTAACAAGTGCGTAAAAATTAAACAAGGCACCGAGACAAATACAAAGCAAAAATAAAACCAATTGTTAAAAAAAGAAAAGAAAAAAACTAGATATTCTGGACAGAATAGGTGCGCATCAAACAAAAATATCCGATGATCCAACTGAATATAGTATTCGGTGTAATAATGAGCAGTAAGTAGCACAACAGTTCAAGAAACCCAGTTAGCAAAACAATACATTCTAGAAAATTATATAGGTCGCTTAGAAATGTTTACCAAACCAATATACAATGAGGGATGTACATTCATTTTCAAAACCTTGGACTCGCACATTTCAGCTAGTATGTGCTGAAGCAGAACAATAAAATCCCAACTCTTCTAAAAGATATAAAAACCGAATCGGCAGACCAAACTACTTATCTTCTACACATTTATGCCCAAAATGTTCATACACGTACAAAACCCATATACCCAAAATAACATAAAAGGTGGCCGCGCTCCCCTGCTATACGCAAGAGCACAGACTCAATCCTCATAGAGGTTCATGAAAGTTAGGAAATCCATTTTACCAAAAAAACTGTAGGTCCAGTCCTTAAAAGTCGACTGACTTAGTATAACAGGCAATAAAAACTCACTAACCTACATTGCGTAGCTCGTTACAAGTAGTTGTTTTAGTTATAAATTTGGTTCCGATTTCCGAACTCCTACCAAAAAAAATCTCAAAATTAAAAGAAAAAAGTATTTTTCTTTACCTTACAGTGTGTTTTATGTTGGTTTAACTTGTCTTTCTTTTAAGAAGTTTGTTTACGTTTTAGTTCTTTATATTCTCAAAGTCAGGGGGAAATTGCCCCTTCTATCCCCTTAAATAACATCTCTGTATGCATAGTCAACCAAAGTTAAACATCCTTTTGTTTTCTCCTGAGGTATTACATTTCCTAAATAAGTCTATTGTATTCAACTTCATTATGTGTTGTCTCATAATCTCTGGTTTCCTTTGCGTTGTGTAGAAGAGGCGTAATAAATCCTTCTGTTTTGGGAACATAGAACCACATTTCAGAGAATAAATTTTCTTGAACGGTTTTTATCTTGGTTGCTGGGTATTACGCGCCCACGTATCATGAAAGCTTTGCTTTCGCTATTCCCATTGCAATGTTGGTACAACAATTGTATTATTATTATTATTATTATTATTTGGGAGTGAATATGCGTTTCAAATATGATCAAACTTGCTTGAGTCAGATTTTTTTTTTTTTACTTTAGTGTGATTGTCATTACGTTTAAACCTGATACACACACACACATACATATCATGAGTTAAAATTAGAATCAGAGAGGGCGCTAAATATCATATTTCAGTTTTCATTTTAGAAATAACATTTATTTCCATAAGTTGGATATTATATTTACAACATCAGTTTTATTAATATATTGTTAGTCAGATGGCTTGCAAACAAACTAAGAAAATATGCTGGTCTTCATTTTTCCTGTTTCTTAATAACAATCTTCGTATTTCCCTTAGTGAACCTTCTGTTTAAGTCTCTTTATTCCTCTTAGAAAAATCCAGTCTTTACATTTTACTATATTCTATTGAAGAGATGACTTGCTTGTAACTAAACTATAAGAATTTTAGCCGAATTTGTTAGAGCGTTAACGGACCTCGGTGGCTCATAGGTAGACAGCTGACCTCTAGTGCGTGGGTCCTCGGGTTCGATCCTTGCTCATGCCATGTAGGCTTAGTGGTGGACAAACAACGTGTGCGTGGGCTTTCTGGGGGTTCTCCCGTTCCCTCCTATTTTCTTCATCCCACCATTATCCAATCAGCCTGAGCTAAAGTTGCCTAAAGGACTTATCCAGAAATTTAGATGTATAAGAACATTACTGTTTTGTTGTTATAACATTTTCAGTGTCTAATTATTCTCATTCACTTGTTTTCAGTTCATCAATTAAGAGTCTTTTAACATTATTTACAAATGAGAAAACAGTACTGACAATCTATCCAGTCCCCTTTTTAGATCTAATGGCGAAGTTTGCTGACTCCGGTTTTAGAGGGAAATCACAGATTAAAATCCTACTTACATCAGCCGGCCGGGTGGCCGAGCGGTCTGCGGCGATCGGCTTGAAGCTTCCGGGTTCGAGTCCCGGCATGGGTGTGGATTTTAACAGCTAAAGGCGAATCGTGACTGGCCTATAAACAAATAAAATTTACCAGTTTTTTTTTTTACCTACTTACGCCAGCCATCATAACTGAACTTCTCCCTCCAATGTTCTGGATATCCTTCCATGAAGATATATTTTCATTTCACTAATTCTTCTGTTGATTGTCTCAGTTAGGACATTTTTTTTTTCTTTACTAAACCATTTCAAACTTCTGCATTAACATCCTGAGAAACCTCTTCCTTGAGATGCGCATTGCGCATAGATTCGAGTGATATAATTGGTGCTCTGCCATGATCAAGATCTATAACCAGAAGCTCTCTGAGTTTCTAGGCAAGGTGAGCCGATTATGGTTTTCCTTTACCTTCTATCGGATAAAGATAAGTCCTATGGATGGTAGCTACATTTTTAAAGCGAGTTTCGAACCACTTTTGTCCTCTCTGCGTATCGAACCAGAGACTTCTGGATTACAAGACAACAAGCGTTTTCGCTCACCTACTGAGAACAAGGATTCTAGGGCAGCTCAGAAAAATAACTAATATCCTAAACTTTGAGTGTTCAAAGAATACTTTTATTCAAATCGTTAAAACTAATAAAATCTGTATATTTAGCTTGTTAGTTTTAAAATTCATAACTTTGAGATTGCGCAAGTGTTGAGGAACATTTTGGATTTCCGAACAGAAAGAAAAAAAACAGTAAAGAAAACTTTTTAAAGACATACTGAAACAATTCATACTAAAAAAATAAAAAATGATTTTGTTTATAAATAATTAAAACGAAAAGCATGGGGCGCTCTCTCATATATAGTCACTTTATAAATTCTTCAATTGGCGCGTCCTATGCTTTTCATTTTAGTCATACATAAAGAATTTTTTTTTTTTTTTACTTTTTAGTACGAATTTTTTAAGAAAATATGTCTTTAAATGTTTTTTTTAGTTATGTCGGAGTTCGAATACTTTTTCTCAAGCTAATTTTTTATGACCCAAATTCTAGTGTTCTGCAACCAGCCAAACACAGGATCATTGCAGGCTAATATTTATTTTAGGATAAAGAAGTTCATATTCAATAAAATAATAAAATATGCTTTTAAAATATATAACTATGTATAAATATATTAAATTAGTTAAGGAATATTGTATTGTCACCCGACTTACATCGCTGTGCAAAATTGTATCTTGTATGACGTCGGGAAATAAGTTCAATTAACATTGCAAGATTTTGAAGACACTACGAACCACTGTGAACTAAAGAAAGTAGTTCTTCTAAACGATTTACGGGTAAGTAATAGCTTCTTTGATACTTTCATACGTATTATTGCGCGTAGGTCCCAAAGTTTTGTGGTTACTATTATGGACTTCGGATTGGTACTTGGGACGCACACAGATTCAAGTCCTCCTGTCGGCAATAATGGCTCAGATTTTGCAGGTTTGTCTCAGTTTTACTAGGACGATAATGCTGATATCATATACAGAGAAATGCCCTGGCAGTTACCTTCTCACTTTTCTGTTCCCGAAGACGACGAGTGTTCATTATGTCTCAGAGATGAAGTCAGGACAATAAGAGTAGGTGATCTGAGATAATTAATGAAACAGTAAACCATACAGTAAAGCAATATTTAGAAATTCATCAAGGCACATGCTCCAAATCTATTAACGTTCCTTGGGACATAGGTACACGGTTAAAATTAATTAGGTGTTTTTTTTTTTTTAATTTAATTTTTGTACACTTGTATTCCTAAAAATTACCAAACGGATTAGCGTACGATCTTTCAATACCCGGACACCTGGCTCTAGGTGTTAGATATTCGAATTCAGATCTAGATGTTGGTTCCACGGATCAATATTTGTATCCACGGGCAGATCTGAGCATCGAATATCCAGGTTATCGGATTCTCAACACCATACGGATCCGGCTATCCCTAAAATTAACCATGCATAAACAACTCACAGACCAATTTCTTACTCTCTTTGATGTGAGTATGGGAACGGTTCTATGAAGCTTGATATCCTGCCAGAATTAAGCCGACATCATACCACAGGGTCTTCATTATATTTTTGTGGTGCCTAGACCAACTAAGACCTCGAGTTTCCAGTATGAAGAGTTTACGTCTCGCACAGCAGAACAGAAGCACTTCTCTGCAGAAACTGTGGGTAATCATCAAAGCTAGGACAAGTTAGAGGCCAGTATGTGAAATCTTGCCTCCAGTTGGAAATTGAGGCCATATTCCAGCATCTTTTATCCCTTTTTTGGGACCTTTATCCCTCTTTCCCTCCACTCTGCGCATAATCCCCTTTTTAATATATTCTACAGCACATTTTATCACTTAATTTACTTTCTCGCATGTGGATTGCATCATGACAATGAACACGGGATTGAATGCAAAGCACACCTGTAGTGAACAATGAAGAACCCCACTCGCTGATATCTGTTAAAAGTAAGTTTGCTTTACTTAATCTATCTGTAAAACAACAATTGGTGGTAGCGTACTTAATGGATTTTACGTCAGCACTGAGCCAAGTGCACAGATATCGTGTGGGGAGTCTAGTAATGTATGTTCATTGCATTTTCTCTTTTTACAAGTAATTTCACTGGAATCAGTTGTCTCTTGTTAGTGAATTTAAATTTGTTGCTTAACAAGTATAGTGGAAGATTTCGTCATCCCGAACGTGTCCAAATCCCGATGATTTTTCGTCCTGAGTGAAGAATTCAAGCAGGATTTCAAGGAAACGGATGTAACTGTTTGTTATATGATGCACACTGCTTGAGAGTCAAAGAATCACGTTAAATGAAAAAAAAAACACTAGCGAGGCGGCATGCAACAACATATTTCCAGCTTGAAGCATCAAAAGAACAAGACTGTTCATACAATTCCGACAGCCTCTATTACGAAATGCCTTTGAGCAATTTTCTTTTTGAGAATCCAAATTTCAGACGAATTTAACATCGATGTGTGTGCATCTTTTAGGAATTCCACTCGATAGCTTAGCAATCTGAATTACCTAGAAACAACCCTAGCTTCTGCCCATCCTAACTGAGGTTTTTCCCAGGATTTTCTTCAGTTACACCAGCCAAATGCCGGTATGATACGTACCTAAGAATTAGGCCCTGGTCAACTTGCTTCCAACACATTTCCCGCCAACTTAAATCGGCCTGAGTCTGAGATGTCGAATGTACATTAACTAATTCAACGTCTTATCTCCAGATACAAACAAATTTACTATTAAAAACTTAAAAGAGATATATTAATATTGTGAGGTACAACGGCTTAATTTTTTCCTTCCCCGCGTACAAGATACTGTACCTATAATTTGTACTAATAATTTATTCTGTAATTTTCAAATAAATATACCAGACCAAACCTCTTTGCGCCTTTCTCCCTTTTTGGTAATATTTCAGCACCTTTTACCCTATGAAAATTGCCCCTAAAAATCCTAACCCTGGTAATCATATTGCGAACACGTGCAGTCAAAACCTTACTTTCTACATAACTTCGATACCTTAGTATATTACATTGTGTTGTGGCTGGATGTGTAGAATCTGGTCTCCGGATAACACCAATTACCAAATATACGAAAAATATACATTAAGTGAATTTTTGTTTTAAAACATGGAACGTCAACGTTTTCGATATATCTCGTAACAATACGTTTCGTATCTGAAGATTCTCTTTTTTTTTTTTCACCTTCTATTGGGTTTATCTTAAATGTTTTACATGCTCTAACTCGGTAACTTAAATGCCTTAATGTTGTTTTAAGTAGCTACTATTATCGATTTCAAATTACTGAACAAAATAGTACTCTCTGTTGGATCATGTTTGGCATCTTTCCAATTGTTCTCCTATTAACATGTGTGGACAGAAATGGTATTGTATCGAACGTTCCTTTACGATGCATTTTACTTCTATTTTCTAACCAAAACTATACTGAATTTACCAAAAGCGCTGTAGCAAGTGGTGGACTGAAAAAAAAAGGTTTATTGAATGTTACTATCTATGTATTCATTGACCTAGTTAGTCCTAGCAGATAAACAGTATTTTCTGTACAATGTTGTGTTCCGTAAGAAGACCACAGTTCTTAACAACACATACCACGTCGTCTATCATATTGTAAATCATTGCCAAGCACTGTTCCTCTGTAACGATCTGTAAAGATTGTGAGACCTCATCAATACGCTGTGTTTTGTTCGTGCGGTTCGCAGTCGTTCTGAATACCATGCATTATGGTTCAGTATGGATCTTGTCTCTCAGAACGTAAACACCTAATTGAGCGTAGTTTTCTTTGGTAATGACGCTGCTATGTTGAATTTCATTCTACGTACCTGCTGATGTTAACTTATCATGTATCGTTAATTGATTTTTTTAACATTTATGGCCTTTAGGCATCTAAGGCTCAGGCCGGGATAGGGGACTTGAAAGGATTTGGGATGGTGTCGGCCAGGGCTTATGTTGAAGGTGTCATCCCGGCATTTGCCTGGTGTGACAGGAAAGATTCAAGGAAAAAGCTCCGTTAGGGTCGATCGCTGCGATCGAACCCACGACCTCCCGAATGCTATGCCAACGCTCTACCACTGAGCTACCGCGCCTCGGTACCCCACCTATCCTATCCGTGCTTTAGTTACGGTACTGTTTAGCTGTTATTCTTAATTTTAAACGCAACCCTCTGTTACAACCATATTGAAATAGACCTGACGCACGAGTTTGCTTCTATGGATATGAATATAGTACATTATCTGCAATTGTGTACTACCATGCCTGAAATGGGTTGCTTTTTTTTGATGGAACAAATATATAATACAGCATACGGTCGGCACGTATGTGTTTATAAACTTCACGAAGCCCATTACCATTATATTTCGTGGAAAGTAAGCTTTGTTTGTGTTAATCATGGTTTCATTAAATTTCAGAAACTGTTTGCTTTTTTTTTTTTCTTCAATTTCTCCTCGTCTGTGAATCTCGTAACCTTACAGCGAGAACATTTCTCTAAAATTTACGACAAGCAATGAATCACTATTTTGTAAGTACAAGTTAAACATTACAAAAAAAAAGATAATGTTAACAAACTTTCCTGCAGTTATGAAGTTACGAATTTGAAACTGCAATGATTTTCCCAGAAGTAATTGACTGTTTTCATGACTTTGAAAAAGAAACAAACCAGAACCATTGTGAGTTCAACTGTAATAGAGCGAGTTAAATTAATTGCATCGTAAATTTTACCCTCTTGTCTCATACGTTTAGGATTATTACGCATACAGACAATTCCGTTTTCCAATAATTCCACTCGAATACAACAGTTTTATTTTTTTACGATTGAAGGGGACAGGAGAATGAACTTCGTTCATAATTCACTTTCGCATAAAGGGAAGCAAAACAAGGAGTCCCTTTCCTGAACATGAATTTCCGAGTGAATTTATTCAGAAATGAATCACTATTAAGTAAGAACATCTTGGAAGAGATTCTCAAAATTACAGTAAACCTCCGTTATACGCGGCTGTCAATCAGAAGAGCAGAAATTTATTTTATTTTTTTCTCGATGATAAAGTGTTTTCTTCGAAAATTATGGAATTTCAATCGAAAAGAGTGTATTCAACAAATTCTTGCTTTCAACAGAAAATGTGATTTATTTAGATGGACTTCCGATCTATTATGGATGTAATTTGTTCTTCAAACTTGAAATAACGCGATTTCTTATATTTTTAGAGTGGTTTACAATGCATTATGGGTAGTAGTCAAGTTTGTTTTCCGCCATTCGTTATCTCGAAGGTTATCGAAAGACGAAGTCGTACTGAACTTTCAGTCGCGTTTAGTTAAAAATGAGAAGACTTGATAACGTTTCTCAGTGACAACAGCATACGAGAAGACGTCAAGAGATACATACAAGAAATCTTTGAATGTTGTTCTAAAGTATTATATCTGACGAGACGAAAGTGGGCCTTTTGAAGGTATTCCCTTGCAGTTGGCCAGCTAGCCTATTCCCTTTCCTTCTTTCTACATTTCCAACATTCTGTTGCCTTATTTTCATCTTCAAAAGATGAAAATTTTATATAAATAAATGGAAATTCATCTAAAAGACATGCCACTACTATCAAAAAGAACTACAGTGCTATAATCCCATCTTTTTTCGAACGGAAATTTCCAACCTTTTGCCTAATAAATATCTGCTCTTTTCCGCTCTCGTAAGATGGAATACCGCTGTTCCAAATGTGTGTGTATAATTAAGCTTCTTGTTTCCTACTCAATGTGAATCAAATACTGCACAGAGTAGTAATAATAAAAGACATGTTCTTGAGCTAACACCAATTACAGCTTTATTAAAGTACTGTACAATGCTTTTTTTTTTTTTTTTTTTTCATTTAACGAAAGTTTAATACGATACTAATTATGGCCTACGGAACCAGCAAATTCATTGTCGCAGTATCACACGATCGCCATTGGATTCTATCGGGACATCCAGTACGTACGACGTGCATTCAACATCACGGAACAAAACAGTTGGGAAGTAAGACAATTGCAAATTTAGAACAACCGAACCTTCACCCCTTAAAATGTCGGAGTACATGACGTTATCCGTGACATAGTCGATTCCACGCACGGTATGTTGATGAGTGGTGTAATGGGGTTTTAGTATATACATATTATATTTAAACCAATATATTTGTTTAATTCATAACAAAAATTATAATATAATAACGTTATATGTTTATGGCTGTTTACAGCGAATTAATGTTTTCTTTACCTTGTAAGCAAGGGTTAATGGATTCAGTGTTTGGTGGTCCAAAAGCAGTGTAGAAGAAGTTTTTAATTTTTTTTTAAATGTTTTTAAATGTTTAGAATAATTTATGATTGAAGAACAAAAATGTGTTTAAAATATAACGATGAGAAAGAAAGTGAAGAAGAAACTTTTAACGAACAAAATGTTTCGAATAATTCACTGCTGAAGAGCAAAGTATATCATATTTAATAGTGAAGCATGAAGTGTAGAAGCTGCTTTTGTAAAACGAAACCTGTAGAAATGTTTATTTTCCATATCAAAGCTTTGCTTTTATAAACTCAACATAAAATTAAATAATAGCTGAGCAAAGCAAATACGTTTTATTTACAATCTAAAAACGTGTAACGGTTTCGCTTACTAACAACTTGGCTTCATCAGACACACTCTAAGATGTCTCTACAACCAACACCCCTATAACTATCTTAACTCTTCTCTGCTTCGGGACAAGACAGTACTCTTTCAATCTTAGATACTCCCAGATACAAAAGGTACGGTTCTATAAACTTTCTTAACCAAAAATAGCAATTTTCAAATATTTAACTAATATTTTCCCTACAGTACTTATTCACTATCACCTCATAATTTAATCAATAAAACTTAGCCAACTAATTAATTTACATAATTTTTTTACTTATTAATAATATACAATTTAATCAATATTAATAATAATTACCTTAATTATCAAAGCAATCAGAATCGCACACAAACCTCCTCGATGTAAACGAACAGCTTAAGTAACAAGCTCTACTTTGCCCAACCTAAGAACATTTTCCAATACGCCGACTATGTTACAACTTATCTCACCTAATATGAGAGCGACGGGCAGTGTATGCTCTAGAGCTCCACTCATTTAAAGGTTATAATTCAGAATTCCATTCAAATTCACCTTCATTTTTTTTTAAATAAAAGTCCGTAATAACCAAATTATTGTAACCCATCTCCACTTATTAATTAGCTGCATCTTGACCTGATTTTCCCTCTAATTAAAGTATTGAAAATCATCTTCAAATTTTCTCAAGGACGGCGGTATACAAACTGCTTACAATAACAAGTAAGATTATAGTACGGACTATCGATCACGGGACAGGTTCCTCTGAATAGACTAAAGCACCGCCGAATTCTTTGGGTTTCAAAACCATAACTATTACTACCCCGACCTTACACCTCAACTTTACAGTATTTATAATACGGTATCTAATCCTAGTCTATCAATACTAATACTTTCATAGCCTCAAAAAGAAGAGCCGGCCGGGTGGTCGAGCGGGCTGCGGCGGTAGGCTATCGACTCAACGGTCCCGGGTTCGAGTCCCGACATGGGTGTGTATTTTAACACTTAACAGCTAAAGGCAAATCGTGATGGGCCGAAGTCCAAAGTTACTAAACTGGCCCATATAAAAATAAAGTTTACCAAAGTTTTTTTTATTAAAAAGAAGAATATAAACAAATATAATAATTTCACCTATCAGATACATTAATTCTTATTAAATTGTAAACCATTAACTACAACAGTCGCTACTATTTTTCCTCTCGCTCCCCCACTAGAGTGCGTCTGATGAAGTACTAGTTGGCGAAACTGTTACACGTTTTTTTTTTTTTTTTAGTTTTTAAATTAAACGTATTTGATTTGCTCAGCTATTATTTTATTTTATCTTGACAAATGTTTGCAATAATTTATCGCTGAAGAGCAAGAAGGTGTTTAAAATATAATGATGAAAAACGAAGCATAGAAGTACCTTTAATGAACAAATGAACAATATGGGTACAAAGGTTTAAAATAATTTGCCGCTGAAGTGTAAAGAAAATATTAACATGTAATAGTTAAAAGGAAGTGTAGAAGATTTTAGTAAGTAAAATATGTACAAGTTTTTAAAATAATGTATGGCTGAAGAGCCAAAACGTGCTTAATATATAATGATGAAAAATGCAGTGTAAAAGTTTTAATGAAAAAATCCCGTGCAAATTTTTAGAATGATGTGTCGCTGATGAGCAAAGAAGTGTATAATACAAAATGGTAAAAAGCGAAGTGTGGGAGAAATTTATAATTTAAAAAATGTGTACAAAAGTTTAAAATAATTTGTGGCTGATTAGCTAAGAATTGTTTAAAATATAGTGGTGAAAACGAAATCTACAGAATTTTGTTCGGTTTATATCCGACCGATTGCGGAACGCAACTGCCGCCTGGTGAGTAACTTTGGAACTATAAGTCTGCTGTTGCTGGCTGTTGTGAGCAGAGTTGTATCTGAACTTGAAGGTGTGTGAGTGCTGTAAATGGCGCCAAAGATCACCGTTACACACAACGGGAGCCCTTCTCAAAAAAACTGCCCAAGAAAAACACTAAGAAGAGGGCTCCAAAGAAAGTGATACCCGTAGTGTTTCGGCGGATTCGACGATTGGTGCGTCAAAAAAATCCACCGACTCAATGAGATATGGCCCAGAGATATTATTTGGGACCTCCAACTGATAACACAATCATTCGTACAGGCATCAGACTGAAATGCGTACGTAAAGCCCACGTGCACCACCTTCTACAGCGCAGCATTGCAGAACGTACGACAAACTGCAGGAAACGATATCAAAAGCACCTGGCAGGGTAATAAGGGAAGACAGTTGCTACAATGAATGAAGCATACGTCCATCTAACTGCTATTCCGGCAATTACATACCGTGACATCGATGCCAAGGGGCGCAGCTATTTGTTTGACACTGCCGGGAATTTCCCACGTGGGTTTGTGGTTGTCACTGGATTCAGTTGTGCGAGTTGATGATACTCAAGGGTGACAAAAATGTGATAGTGAATGCTAGTCACCTTTTGGACAGGCTTCCCACAAGTGTATAGAGCGGACTCAAACCAGGTGCTGATCCATATGGACAACGCCTCAAGTCATACCACCAGAACATCTCTGCGTTATTATCAAGAAATGGAACGGGAAACCAGAATTCGTGTCATCCCGTTTCAAGACAATCCTGTAAAGAGCTCTGATGTCAATCCAATGGATTTCTGCGCATTTGGACTTTTGGAAAGAAGTTTCCAACATCGCAGTCCGTGAACCCTGGCTCGTCTCTAGAAAGCTAGCAGTGAGGAGTGGGACAGAATTCCCATGCCTGTGCTCCACCGGAGTTTGTTTCAATTGAAACTGCGATGACAGGCGATAGTCCACAGCCCCAGTGGTGGCGGCAAGGTTTCTCGTAAGGCGAGCATCCTTGCAAATCTGCCGGATATGAACCGAACGACCTTCTGTAGAAGCAACTTTTAATTTTTTAAAACAATGTGAAGAATGTTAATATATAACAAAAAATAATGTATTTGTCCTTGAAGAGCAAAGAAGAAATTAAAATGTAAAGGTGAAAAACGGAGTGTAGAAGTTTTCCAAATTCTCCTTCTGAATGACATAACAAACTCACCACGTATATTATACAGTATATACTTTACATAGATATCTCGTGCACCAACTAAAAGACCAAATGTGTGCAAAAAAATAATAATAAATGTTATTTATGTAAAGTACGGCATACTTTCCTGTATTCTATTTCACACTTCGTTGAAGCATACAGGAAAGCAAATGCAGGATATTATAGAAGAAAACAATGCAGGATAGATAATAAAAGAAAGATATTGTGCCAGGAAATTACTATTTATAACTTTTCCTGTGGGAGAACGGAGAAGCTATGTTGTAGAAAATGAAGGTCTAAAATTAAATCCGATTCTCGCTTCCAAAAATAATAGGACCGGAAATGTGTGTGTAATTATCGTAATAATCCTGAGCATTGGGAATCAACCAGCTCACAACAGCAAGAAATAAAAATGTATTTTTTTTTTCATCATCCTTTTTCCATACTTTTGTTATTTCTGTTGCATTGAGAACATCAATCTCTGTTGATGGGAGTCTTTCACGCGAATTGCAATTTTAATCTTATTATACAATGGTTTCAGATATCGCTTTCTTTTTCTTCATTTAATGATGAGAAATTTCCTGATCGCTAATTGTTTAGCCGATGGGTAATTTTCTACGTCAGAGTACAATGAAGATTTGATACCATTAAATTCCACCTCTTACTACGCTTTAAAAATTTCAACGAAATTCCATTAACTGAAATTCGTTGCATACTGCTGTTTCTTTCTTTCTCCAATGTTTTTCTCTTCCACTCTTTCTCCGCCTCTTTTCCTCGTATTCTTTCTATCCATTCTCCTCTCTCTTTCTCTCTTTAGTTTCTGTAGTTTTCTTCATCTTTTTACCTATACCTCGTCCCTCCTCTCTCTCTCCCTCCCTTCTTTTCTCTTTCTTTACTCACATGCTCACCTTCTTTTATTTCCGTCTTACTTCTCAATCTCTCTTTCTTTCCCTCCACTTTTCGTCTTCTTTTATTTCTCTCTCATTCTCTTTAATCATCCTCCTTCACAATGTCTTTCTCCTTTCGTCTCCTTTCGATTTCTTCACTCTCTCTCTCTCTAGCTCTTTCTATCTGTCACTTGTAGTTTATTGACCAATTTGAATATTACAGTAGTTAAGGTTAGTGTAAAGCAACGATCTCCAACAAAAGATAGCAGCACTATCTCCATATATGTCTAATGTATTTTTATCGTTGTTGGAAATTTCAATGCTGCTCCTACAAATTAAAGTCTAGAGAGTTCAAACTATCCGGGAAGAAAGTCCATAACCAATTCAAGGAGTTCGATCAATCTCGATTTTTTTTATTTTCATTTTTCTTCATTGTTGAATTCGCTTGATTGTTGTTGTGAACATCAAAATCTATAATAATGAAGCTCTTTCAACAATGAAGAGAAAAGAAAATAAAAAATCTGCATTGATCGTACTCTTGAATTAGTGATGAACTTTTTTTCCTGAAAGTTCTCTATGCTTGAAATTGTAGGACTAAAGGTATCTTCTGAAATGTTATGTTAGACAGTTGTCGTTTCCCAAACAGAATTAAATTTATAACTCTCTTCGCTGTTGACGTGTTCCTCACGCGTTCTTATTTCAATTAAATGTTTTATAATTTTCTCGTAATAGTTATTGTATTTGTATAGCAATTCTATTTCCTGAAAAATAAGTAAACTCCTTACGTATAATTTCTCTGTATCATTCCTTATTAAAATGTTGACAAGCACCGTGATCCATTCGCTAATGTTGCGTATTTTCCCAACGGTAATGGGATTGCACACGGGTTCGAAACTCGCTGCTCGCCATCCTGGCTGAGATTTTCCAAGATTCTCTCCAGTTTCACAAGCTCAGCTAAGATCCTGACCGCTACCTTCCCCCATACCGGCCTCCGAAAAGGTAATCGTTGAGGGACGATATCCCTCAGGTCTGACGGGTTTAGGCTATAAATCTGCCTGCTCAGCCCATAAATAAATATTAAAGTTATTACAATGTTACCTTGCTTATGTTCCTTCCAATGTTTTCTAGAACGATGAGGAAATTTAAACATTGTGTTTGGTTTGGACTTTTGTTGGTTTTCTAGTACAAGAGAGGTTAACAATAGAGTATTCTGTTTATTTTCTGTATTTTTGGTTTAAATTTCGCAATCGCTTCTCTATATCAATAAAAGTATAAAGGTGTTTCATCATCCTTTCTGTTGGTCTCCAGTCCCCGTTTCTTGTTTGTTTTCGATAAGCAAATTCCATGAAACAAAGCGATTTCGGGAATCACCCAATCCTACAGAATTATTTGTTCTTTACCTAATTGTTAGAGAAGTAAATTAAACTTCATTCATCACATATACAGGCAGGGGGTTTGTTTTTTATTGATTGAGTTAGATAATGTTTATTTTTGTTAGCTGTTGGTTAAAATGTTGATCATTATCTTGCAGGCAGGGACGTACCCAGAGGGGAGTGTCCGGACACAGCCGGAATTTCGCTGCGTCTGTATACATTTTATTTCCTACTGATCAAAAAAAGTGCCAACCACTGCAGGTCTTTCGAATTAAAAGCTATTTTCTCTTAAAATTACCTACGCATACAAATGCGTCCAGTACAAAAGTGAAAAACACACTTTTTTTTTTATAATATTCATACATACTCAACGTTTTTGGTCTGAACCTAACTTTTAGCTTCTGGAGCAATTGGACATGTCATTTGAAGAAGCGTTATTCCAATTTTCGCTGCAATGCAGTTTGATAGTCAATGTCTACACAGTTCAAAGATATATGCACATTCCAATATTGTAGAAACATGACTCTTTACGATAGAGTTAAGTTTACGACGAAGAAAAGATCTTGGGCAGAGTTTAGAAGATGCTTCTATAGTTACGAAGTGGTCTTATATAAAGTTTACAGTTCAATTATTGAGAGTTTTTTTCAGTGTTTCCACGTTCCCGTCTTTATACGTTAAAGAAATAATTGAAGACCACGAATGTGGATTTAGAAGAAATAGATCCACTTTGGACCAGATTTTTGCATTGAGACAAATTTTGGAGAAGAAATGGGAATACAATGGGACTATTTACCAGCTATTCATTGATTTTAAGAAGGCTTATGATTCTATCAAAAGCGAAAAGCTATACAGTACCTAGTACGATTTGGAATTCCGAAGAAACTCGTGCAATTTGTGAGGATGTATCTCAGCGACACCATAAGCAGAGTACGGATAGGTAATAATATGTCAGATAGTTTCAAGATTCGCAATGGATTGAAGCAAGGTGATGCCTTGTCACCATTACTGTTTCACTTTGCTTTAGAATATGCGATTTTAAAAATGCCTAACGTTGAATGGCTTGAATCCGATGTACGCGGATGATGTAGATTTAATCGGAGAAGATATAGAGGCACTACAAAGTAACACCGAAGTCTTATTAGAAGCTTGCGATGAGATAGGACTACAGGAGAACACAGAGAAAACAAAATACATGATAACAAGCCGATGCACAGGAAATAACGGAAATAGACACATAACAATTAAGAATGAGAACATAGAAAAAGTAAACAAATTTAAATACTTGGGAGCATATCTAACAAGCAAAAACGAGGTAACTGAAGAAATAAAAGCTCGTTTAGTATCGGGCAATGCATGTTTCTAGTCAGGAATATTAAGGATTAATATCAAGGAAGTTGAAATTGGAAATATACGGAACGGTTATTATGTCGGTAATACTTTACAATTGCGAAAGTTCGAGTGCGACCTTAGCCAATGAACATAAATTACAAGTGTTTGAAAATAAGGTTTTCATAAAGATATACGGACCGAAACGGGAAAAGGTGACTGAAGAATGGAGGAGACTGCATAATGAGGAACTCCTCGGACTGTACGACTTACCCGATGTTGTAAGAATAATGAAATCTCGATGACTAAGATGGGCAGGTCATGTAGATCGGATGGGAGAAAAACCAAGACTATATTTCATCTTGATCGGAAAGTCGGATGGAAAGAGACCGTTGGGAAGACCGAGATGTCGTCGGGAGGACAATATTAGAAGGGATCTTCTTGTTTCTGATGAAAACTGGCTTGATCTTGCCCAGGGTAGACTCTTATGGCGAACGTTTGTTACTGCGGCGATGAACTTGCGAATCCCGTAAGCCATAGAGTGAGTAAGTTCCCATGCCTGGCGCTTGGAAATGCACTCACCCTCCTAGCATATTGAATACCAGTGTCCTTCGTTATTTTGGCCACATTGGGAGTTAAAGGCGGTCGAGCGTGTGACTGGTCACCCCACCTCATTTCGTGCCGTAGATCGAAACTATGTGGAACGCTACATCCACATCGCGCATGCTCCGTTCACGACGCATATGTGTATCACATCTTTGGCAAAAGTTAGGATAACTCAAGAGAAGGATGTGGAAGGGAAGTTGGCCAAGGCCTAATTTAAGAATACCATCCCGATATTTGTTTGCTGTGACTGAGGAAAAAGCTTACAACCTCTGAGTCAGGATAGATGGCCGCTGGGATCTTTCCCAGGATCTTCCGATTGCTAACCCAGCGCTCTACCAACTGAGCTATAGCTGCTCGAATATAAATTTTGGAAGAGATTTCTATAGTCAAAAAAGGATATTGTATAATATTTAGAAGGTACTTGTACAGTTACGAAGAAATCCTGGCTAAGAATTTTGAAAAAGATTGTTGTATACTGAACAAGAAACCTTGTATAGAGTATTGACCAATGATGAAAATATCTAGATAGGTATGGTATTAAGCTTGCAAGCGGGGGCGTAACTATTACGGCGCAAAATTCACAATGCGAGGGAGCCCGACCCTACCAAGAGGGCCCTTCACTTTAGCCTATCAATGGGCCCAATCGACCTCCATCCTTGGGTATTATCTTGCGGGGGATCATAAAATGCACTTAAGCCTCTGGTTACAAGTAGATGAGGATATTTTATGTAGAACATTGAGTAGAGAAAAAATAGCACTTGTATGTTAAGGAATAATCATTGGATATTATCTGCAGAGAAGATAACAAAGGCTGTTTGCGGGCCCTAATCTATAGGTTCAGGTAAAGATTAAAGTACAAAGTAGTAGGCATCGAGAACGTATCATATCGTACAGATGAAGAACAAATGCACTTATGTAGGTCAGCTTTGGAATTTATGATAAACAGATGATACATTTTGCAAATCATATTCGCCACACTACAAGCAACTTAAGTGACAATTATTTCTTCATTGCAAACACTTCTTCTAAATGTTTTAAAGCTTACACTTTCGTGTACAAGTTACAATGAGTCTATAAGCAGTATTCGTAAAATCGCGAAGAAGTAAAATCATTGACTGGGACGAAACATTGGTTATTTCAGTGATAAGATTATCGCTATAACCAAGTAAGTAAATTATTAAGTGCTTATGAAGAAAATAGCTTCAGAAAACATCACCCATGAAGTGACATCTGTTGGCATTCTTTTGGACATACGTAAAGGATCATGGACAATGCCAAACTATTTACCGGTAGCTCTCGGCTTAGTGTAATGGTAGAGCGTTGAATCGTTGGCCGAGCGGCTGCAATTCCATTTCCGGCGATGTAAAGTCTTTTCTACTTTATTTATCAAATAACTTTATTTCTTTTTGTTTGTACTTATAAGTATTCGCTTTTTTTTCAGTTTTCAACACTTTTCAGAATTTTACGAATTTCATGGAAATCGATCAGAAAAGTCAAGTTATATTTTTTTATTATTATTATAATTATACGCAATCCAAACGCCGAATGACTTCGAGCTGTCCAATTTAAGTACAGATAATTGTGATTTTCGTGAGCCGACTGGCTCGTCTCATGAAGCGATCACAATTTGCCTTCAGAAAGACAATAAATTTCCCCTACCTTTTGAACCGGATCTTACTTAAATTTTCTTAAGACAAAGCAAAGAAAGTTTTATAAAATATGAGTATAAAAGAATCCGAACAAAAACACCAGAGGTGCAAAAAGTGGAGCAAAGTTCTTTAGCCCTAAAACGGTGTGAAATGGGAGACGGATGAGCCAAGTTCCTTGGTGACAGCATGTAACAGGAACAAAGGAAATTGGCGCCAGCTGGCAACAGCCTTAGGGTTGGTGGCGGTGGACGTAGTGGGTTTTAGGATCC